>LGRX02033671.1:0-93843 GCA_001247695.2 Cymbomonas tetramitiformis | reverse complement strand
TGAAGAGTTGCCAGGCTGTCACCCTCTCTGAAGGGCTGTCGTGAAGAGTTGCCAGGCTGCCACCCTCTCTACGGGCTATGAGACGTCCACTAAAGCACGCCACTCCTTACAGCCTGATCTCTTCATCATAGGGGAGGTCGTATCGTTCAATCAACCGGATGAGGCGGTCAAAACCCGATTTGGGGGGGTGTGTGGAGCGTGTGAGCCTGGTGAAATTGGGCTTCTGTCTTGGGGGGGGGAAGGCCTTGTGAGCTAGTGATGCGGATGACCTTTTTTGGTTGTGGGGCTTGTGAGCCTGGTGACACAGGCCATCTCTTTTTTGGGGGGGGAGGGGCTTGTGAGCTTGGTGATGCTGATTGTTGTTTTCTTCAATTTTTGTCCGCGTGTGCATGGCACCTTGTTGTGCGTGCCGTGCTTCACGGTCGCCTGCTCGATGCGTCATGCCAGGTCGCTTGCTCGATGCGTCATGCCAGGTCGCTTGCTCGATGCGTCATGCCAGGTCGCCTGCTCGATGTCATGCCAGGTCGCCTGCTCGATGCGTCATGCCTGCTCGATGCGTCATGCCAGGTCGCCTGCTCGATGCGTCATGCCAGGTTTGATTGTAATCGGTTTCGTGCGCGGTTGTGTGAGGAGGGTTGTGAGGCTAGGGTCAAGTGGTGGCGTGGTGTATTCACATGAGGTAATGGCGTTGAGCCTACGGTGTGTGGTGGTATGCTTTAGGAATGCCCTTAGCGCGGATGGCGTCGATTCGATTTGATCCAGCGCACGCGGAGCGATGGAGGGAGTTCTTGAAGCACGTGTTCGATCTCCCGGCTCAGGGGGTGCGTATGCCTGTGCTCAACCTGCCTCAGCCACCCACGGACATCGTCCATCGTTGTGACGAACATATAAATGCATACAACGTTGTACATATAAGTATCGAAGTGTATGGTACAGGCCAAGCCCGCAACCGGGTGATACGCCGATTTGATGCAAGTCCCGACTACCGGGTCGGCGGCACGACAGGCAGTGCGAATGCTCCTCCCGGGGGGACTCTAGAGAGTGTGTACTTCAGGCTGGTCAAGTGGAACCCTTGAAACCTCGTGGTGGCCGCGGAGTAGCCTCCTGGCGGGTCAGTCCCCCTTTTTTGTATCGATATGGATGGCTTTCTGAGGAGCGCCGGCACTTTCTCGGCAGTTTCTCGGGAATCTGGCGGTGGCCACTCAAATACAGGAGCCCGGACTGCGCGCTTTGCGGGGGACAGGATAGCCCGGCCCACTGGTTGGGTGGGGGGTGTAGATACCCGCCGAGGAACAACATGGCCACCACCAGACATAACATAGGGACAAGGCGTTTATTTGAGGTCCTATGCACGGGTAGGACGGGAGGTAGTCCAATGTGGATTGCGCACCACGCGGGACTCGGTGGGGCCAACAAATGCACGAGCCAATACCGGATTCTGTGCTCAGCAGGGGCAATGCCGGGAGGACGGGAAAGACCACCCTGGGTCAAGTGACCCGCCGGACGACATACCACACTTTGTTGATATCATCATGGTCAAAGGCGTGGAATACATCGGAGACCTGGGCAGCCAGATGCCATGCAGCGGACGGATATTGACGAAATACGCCAGATAGAGGTGGCGTTCACATGGACACGAGGTGATACAAAGCGCTTCACGATAAGATTAACAAACACAAGCCCCTCGTCCAATCACGGAGACAACGGAAGTGCAAGGTGTTCCCACACCTGATGATTTTCGGTATGACGGGATCCATGTACGAGCACGACGAAAGAGCTCTCACAAAGCAGCTAGGCTTCAGAAAGAAGGAAGCCAGGGTACTGCTCAAGTCCATAAACGGCATTTCCACGGAATGGGCGATAAAAATGCCAAATCGCGCATGACAAGGCAGAAAGAGAGATGGCCAGCATAAACAGCCAACAACTACCGTGAAGAAAAGGGAAATGAAAAGAGGCGAGGGAAATGAAAAACGCCGTGCACCTTCGAATATCACGCTCCCGTTAGGAAGTGTCACATTTTTTCCAACAACTTAGGGTATGGCTTTTTAACCCGGATGTCAGGATTTTGGTCGCACTAACGTCCATTTGCCACGTGGCAGCACTGCATACGTCTCATCAAAGTGTTGTTGTCCACGAGTTTACAGGTGGCTAAAATCTTACTCCATTGAAAGTCTATCGGTGACATTTTCCGTCCTGCGAAAGCGGCAGAGTCTCTGGGATGGCGGAGGTGTGAGCCAGGGGAACCGAGCTCTGGCCTATGCGGATCCAGGCCATTCTTATTATATTCTTGGTCTGCAAATTAAATACGAACCTCTCATTTGCCATTTGAACGATAGATGAAAATCATGTGAGGTATGCTGAAGAGGGACCCTCGGTGTCACCATGGCTGGGCCATCCACTTGTAAGGCTTATAAGGGCCCTCCTCCCTCACGACCATCAGCCAGTGTAGGGCTACACCGTTAATGAAAGTTGTGACCAGTCCCCTAGGACACAGACCTTCTTCAGCATCGGCCCGACTGTTGGTGCACACGTTGCCGCCCCCTCGCGGGTGCCAATCGTCGAAAAATACCTCCCTCTCGTGGCCGAATTTCCTGTGTGTGCAGGGCAAACTGAAGCCTCTCGCCGGTTTCTGCAAGGTGAGCTCCCCGCCCGACACGCGCAGTGACGCAAGCAGTGATGTGTTCGGGTGCAGCTTCGCCCGCTTGGGAGGTTGCCAGATCCGCTTGCCGTGCTACCAGCCTTGCTTTGGTCACCTGGCCCGCCACTCGATGTCGGACCAGTCCTTCCCGGAGAGCTTCACCTTCCCCTCCCCAAGTGCGCTTGCTTGCCAGCACAAAGTATAGCTCTCGCAAGCAGTCGCGCCGCCGGCACCGCTAGATACGCCGACGGGCACAGTCCCGCGAATGCTTCCTGCCTCCAAGCCAGCGGCCGCCTCCGATTCCTCGGCGCCGCGCATGTCCACTCCTTGGCCTTGGCGTGGACCTTGTGAACTTACTTATCCGTGTCGCGAAAAAAAGTCCTGCAGATCCACCTCCGAGCCGAGGTGTTTGATGACTTGCACCAAAGTCCCACAGACCTTGCTCTAGTTGTGGCGCAATCCCGAGCGCTTTAAGAATAGTAAGCCCTTGCGCTGCCCGTTGGCCTCCTGTTGCGGCTCCATTAGTAACAGGCAAGCGTCCATGTGAGGGCACACCCGTGCTCCCCGTGGATCCACCAACCGCGGCGGAGCTTTTACGTGATCACCGTTGCGCTTGCCCGCGTTGCTGTGCCAGTCATGTCGTCTTGGAGATGCCGCAGCTCCTTCCACTCCTCGTCTCCTTGCGGCGCACCCTCCACCATCATGCGGGCGATCTTGACAAAGATTCGAGGTGAATCGCTTCACTCAAACGGAAGCGCCGCCCATTGAACCAGCTTCTCCTGCACGGTGAACTGCACGAAATTCTGAAGGTCGGGTGAATTCCCACCGCATGGTAGCCGTCCTGCGATTCGAAGCTGAAGCACCAGTCTTCGCGGCTTCTCCGGGATCTCCATCTCCATCTGGTCCCGCGACGTTGCGCAGTAGGTGTTCAGCCATCGGAAGTCACAAACCAGACCTCGCTTGTGGACGCCTGGCCTCCGCACCAGGAATGCTTTTCTTTGTGCGGCTGCATTTCGTCGCTTCTGTCCGATCGCCTTCTCGAACTCTTGGCTCAGCCAGATCTGCTGTTGCGGGTTCGCATCCGGTAACGACACCCCGTGGTGGACTGGCGGAGGAGCTGCGTGCTTCCAGCAATGGTTTGCTCCGCGTGCAGTCCACTGCTGCACTTCCCCATTGGCGACCTTGCTAGGCTCCCCTCCCCCTTTTGACCTCCTTTTGACCTCCTTCCGACCTCCTTCTGAAGAGTCAGAAGTCGTTGTCCAACGCCAACAGAGGGGTGAAGCGCTACTAAGCGAACTAAGATGTAGGCACGTCACATTCCATCGACTGCGGCTGACTCGCCGCAGCCTTTACCACCTGTGCCTTCTTTCTTTCGTGTGTTCCTACAGGCGAAGTAAAACCAATCGGATTGTTTTCCCCGAAATTGCGGCGTGCGTTAGGCGCCTACGAAGCTCCTTTTTAAAGGGAAAAGGAAGGAGCAGAGTTGTGGCCTCCGCATGGATCGAGACAGCTATTTACAATAATTTGAACCGTCGTGTGTCACACTCACTCGACCATCGCTTGGTCACAAATCTTGAGCACGAAACCGATAAAATTCCACTGTGTTCCAATCTGAACATATCAGTGTTTGGCCGATAGGCCATAGTTTTGATGAGCTCGTTGGGGCTGCGGCAGATACCCTCCCCACGGCAGGTGGGTAAAGGCGCGAAGGATATCTTTGTGGACTGGGATGCTGGCACGGTATCGGTGAGAGCTGTGTGCACTGCTATCGTAGCAAATGGACCCCCCAACATCGAGTGGAAGCTTACGGCCATATCCATAGTGTTGAGCAATCTGGTTGGAGGAACGCCGCTCATTGCCCGCGCGTTTCTGCAAGGTGCTCAATCCTTGCTTCCTCGCCCCTCTTCATGTCGCCTTTGCAGCCACACTGCGCCCTCAGGCTCCGCACGCTGGTGCCGAGTGCCCTGTGTCACGTGGCATGTAAATTTGAAATTTGTTATTTTTTCGGAATATACAGGGTGTTGCAATGAATATCGCGCGGCATCAAATATGTAGGGTGTTGTACTGCATATCGCGCGGTGACAACTAGCAAGCCCTTGAGATGGTTCATTGAGCAGCAACTAACATTGTATGCTTCGCTTCAGCGCTGACGTGGCGCAGCGTCCTGGGAGCTGCTCATACGTGAATTGGTTTTAGGGGGGTGCACGCCCTACGGGCGTGTGTCCTGGAGCCCAGGGACGATTGCAATAGTATTGAAACAACCTTACGGCCCCTGGTGGGCTTGCGGCTATTTAATCCCTTACCAGGGTCGGAGGACTACACGAAAAACCCCAACTACATCC
This sequence comes from Cymbomonas tetramitiformis, assembly GCA_001247695.2. NCBI lineage: Eukaryota > Viridiplantae > Chlorophyta > Pyramimonadophyceae > Pyramimonadales > Pyramimonadaceae > Cymbomonas > Cymbomonas tetramitiformis. Next base: position 88,863 of record LGRX02033671.1, on the reverse strand, counting down.
CTGCCACCTCAGCCCTGGGTGATCCCAACCCTATTTGCATGCTGGCGGGCGTGCTGCAAGCTCTGCTGCTTGTGTACTACGTCCAAATTTGCACCATCTTCATGATGGGCACCGTGAATGACTTAAGGTTGGCTCTGCTCGGAAGCGACCGACCGAAACGTGGATCTCTGGCGCGCGCCTCGTGGAGGTTGTGATACAGAGGATGCATGCATGAGTGGGACGTGGAACCCGCACCATCATTAGTTCCCCCTGTTTCTCTGTACCTTTTGCGAGGCATGGCCTCGCGCCTGACTGAGGAAACCTCGGACAGAATGTGACACCTCAGAATCCCACAGCACCGGAAATGGGAATGCGGGGTCTCGTGATTTAGATATGGACACTCTAATATGATGACATGATCAGCCATACGCAGTTTGGATCACAATTTATCTTCGACCACCACTTTTTCCCTGCGCCCTCCGAAGCCTTGCCACGCCTCGTTTCAAACACGTCGGATCGAATGCACCACCTCGGAATCCCGCAGAGCCACATCTGGAACGGCAGGTGTCTTGACTAAAGCCTGGAGCCTGCAGTGTGATCAGGGCTCCATCTCTCTCTCTGGCTCAGCGTCCTCCAAGGCACGGGTCCGCGCCTGATTTAGGAAACGTCGGACCGACTGTGACGCCTCAGAAATCCCACAATATGGACATCGTAATGTAGAAACTGCATGCTTCAATTAAAACCTGAAACTATATTTCGATGAACATTGGATCGCGAGACATACGTCGTTATGGCGGTCATAGGATCTGGTGACCGTACATCGTCTTCCTGGCAGAATTCTAGGGCGCTTCGACCTGGTTTTGGCGGCTCCGCAAGTCTCGCCACTGCGGGAGTCCTGTGCGCCGCCATGCCGAGGCGATCTGTTGCCTGCGAGCTCCTGGGTGCGGCTGCTGCAAACTGCCAGAAGCGCCCACCTCGTTGCTCAACGGTGGACAGCTGATACAAGCCCGCGAAGGCAGGGCTCACACTCACCGCACCATGGAGCATGGTGACGCGGGTCTCCTGTGTTCGAATATTCTCCGGGTGTGCACTGCGGTGTCAAGATGCTCCACGGAGCGGCTCTCCCTCTGCGTCTAGAAAGTGTCCGAGGCCGCATCGGGCAAACGCCTCGGATCCATTCCTCACCGAACTAGCTAATGGAGGGGTTCGCGAAATCCGGGCAGCGCGATGTGGCGGTGCACACCCAGAGAAGGTCCGGACAGAGGGAGCCCGCACCACCGTAGGCTCCACAGTGCCTCTTCAGGAAGGGTGGCAAAAAGGAGATGCATCCCGAGCATGTGCCAGGCACCATGGGCCTTCCTAGGCGCCTTCTTATGGTTCTTATTGTTATCGGACGCCGCGATCCTTCTGTTCCGAATTGCGCGGGCGGGCCCGGGCGCTTCTTGCCAGGCGCCGCGCATACTTCCTGATCAAGCTCGGCGAGATGATGAGCATTCCTAGCGGCATTGCTGACCACGCAGCTGATGATCCCCATGAGCTCGAGCCCCTCATGGAGAAAGACTTTGAGGCCCAGGCCGTCCGCAGTCTCTTTCCGGTGTGATTAGGCCCCCTCCAGCAAAGGGGAGAGGCTGCCTCAGGCAGTGGGAGAGCACTTGTCAGCACTTGTCATTAATTTGGCAGAGCTGGCCGTGCCCCCCCTTCTGCCCTTTCAAGTATGTCCAAGGTCGCCAGTGCCCCCAGTGCGATGCTGCAGGTTTGGGGGGAAGAGCGGGGAAGTTCGGTCTCCTGCTTTGCTGAGCGGAAAGGATCCGCGCTGCCTGCGCCCTCCCAGGCAGACCCGGCTCTCTGGGTGGCGGAGTCCACCTCCTTTAAAAGCCGCGCTGCCTGCGCCCTCCCAGGCAGACCCGGCTCTCTGGGTGGCGGAGTCCACCCCCTTTAAAAGCCGCGCTGCCTGCGCCCTCCCAGGCAGACCCGGCTCTCTGGGTGGCGGAGTCCACCTCCTTTAAAAGTCGCGCTGCCTGCGCCCTCCCAGGCAGACCCGGCTCTCTGGGTGGCGGAGTCCACCCCCTTTAAAAGCCGCGTGGCGTGCGCATGCGCCGCAGGTTGTGTGGCCAGCCCGCATCCGGGGCCACCCCGATGTTCCTGTCCTTTTCCGATGACCACGTGCCTCTCTTATCATGTCGGTGGGAGAATCAGAGCGCTCTTTGCCACCAGGGTTCAAGGGGCGAGGGGGTGGGAGAATCAGTGCGCTCTTCGCCACCAGGGTTCAAGGGGGTGGGGAGGTGGGGGAATCAGAGCGCTCTTCGCCACCAGGGTTCAAGGGGATGCACAGGTGGCTGCGCTTGGAGCAGGCTGAGGAGGCAAAAATGGACTTCACACAACACGAGACAGTGCTCGGGTGGATTGCTTGCAGGCGCATCTTGCAGGTCCGTTTCCTCACATCTGCATCCTGACCCACCGTTGACGCCACCCTGTCACACAACCACTGCATCCTAACCATCGATGTGGGCTGAGGGAGCTTGGTGAGATAAGAGCACCAAGCTTTGAGCTGAAGAGGAGGGTTAGAAATGTTTTCCCCTCGGATGTACCGACTGGAATCTCAATAAGAGGGGTCGATGGCGGGAGTTGTCACGCATGATGAACTCCGTCCACCCGAGAATGTTTGCCTCTGTTGCCAGTCAAACCCAGACTCCCTCTTACCAGTCAAACCCGGACCCCCTATTACCACTCAAACTCAGACCCATTGTCACCGGTCAAGCCCAGAACCCCTGTCCGCTGGAAGGTGTCTGGGATAGCTTTTCGTTTTTGGAACCGGAGCAGTCTGCCCGTCGGAGGATAGACTTGTGTGCACGCACTTGGAAGGCAGATCCGCAATTGAGTCTGTATCTCCGAGTGTGTCCAATCAGGGAGCAAGGGTCAGAGTCCACAAATGATTGATTGGTCGGTTGATTGATTATAATTATCATTTGCGATGGAGGGTACAGCACCCTCAAGTACTTGCAAGGCCATGATGATCTAAGTGGGAGTGGTGGGAGGGGGGGGGGTTGGGGGGATACAGGAGTGGAAGAGGGATCTGCAGATCAGGCTCCAGATTCCTCTGCTATTTTCAGCACTGCTGTGTCTGGGTATTCTGATCGATTGCGTGATACAAATCGTCAATGGATTCGTCGTCCCGATGTGCGGCCCCACCGACGGCCCACTTCCCATTGGCCCGAATGCAAACTCGATGCCGCTCCCCATCCGAGGAGCGTGAGGGGAAGGAGGCGGGAGGCCTTTCCTTTGAACCCAACGCGGCCACGTTGACGCCGGCCTGACAGTGTGCTCCGAGATAGGAGGCACATGCCCAAGCGCACAGCTGTGCCCGCCAAGCTCCGCGCAAACCGTCGCGCTTTCCTCCTTTCTTTTGGGATTTCTGTCGTCAACGTTTGTCCCCGTTCCCTCGTTGTAGAAGAGTAACCGGGTGCGCCTGACGTCGACAGCGTGCGCTCAAGGCTTTGACATGCGCTGGTGCGGGTGGAGGGGTCTGGCCATGGCTCTAGATCTGGGATTCTCACCCTCACCGTGTTGTTGGCATACACATCCACGCTCATCACCGCAGCCATCGTTTTTGGGCACAAGGTATGGGGCATGTGCGCATGCCACGCCGCATAATCGTTGGGGCACTACTGAGATAGCACAGGCGCCCAGTGTTGAGAGCGTCGATCGTTCCCTGCGAGGCTTTCTTGCTGACCGAGTGTAAGCAGCGCCCAAACGCAATTTCACGGCAAACCGCTTCAAAAAGCATGATCAAAGAAGAAATGCTGTCTTCCACAAAATGTGGCGGAGGACTGGTAATGTGAGCATGTCTGCGGCACTCGATGGGTTCCATATGCTTGGTGCAGATCTTCATTGCTGGCATCCGTGCCTGAGCCAGGTCAGGTGGGCGGCCTGGCGGCAGGCAAACAACCAAGCCCGCCATCACTTGATGCAGATAGCAAAGCAGACGGAACGAATGATTCGTCTACGCAGCATCCAAGGTAGCTTCTTTTTTTCACCAATTCGCATCGCCAAAGACATCCCGCCTGAGCTCTTCCGTCCAGCAGTGGGAGCTTTTCGGAGGGGCCTGCGATGGAACGTCTACTCTTGCTGAGGCGTTACCTCGGTCGTCCTGCCACGGTGCAGACCAACGTCTATCGCTTCGATGGGTGGATGGGGAATGCAAAAAGCACAAGCGCGGTTTCTCCAGATTCGGAATCCTTAATGAGACTCTACAGTGTGCCACTGCATCGATCTGAAGATTTCTTCCCGTACGCCTCCGCTTTCCCGAGCGATCTGGCGGAGCAAACGGAGCGCACACGAGGACGCACTAGCACCCGCACTGCAACTCGCCCACTTCCCTCTCCAGGGCAGTCCACCTGGCGCACATGCTGCAAGATCATATTGTAGAGCTGCTTGTGAAGGGGGATCATTTTGATGTGTTGATCTGTTTTCGGCGCCTCGTTTCCTAACCCCATACCGATGATCACTCTGGAGTTGAGAGTTGAGAGTTTTCGCTGGGGCACTGGCCTTGCAGGGCTGCAACAAGAAGTCGATCCCGCGAAAGATTTGCAACTTGCTCGATGTATAGAGTCGCTGCATTCTGTGCGAGATACGATCACCCTGTTGGATAGCGACCATCCCATCACATTGCTAGGTAAGACAGCTCCTCCTTCCTTGTGAGCGTGCGCATGGTTGTGTGCGTTCTGCACCACCATTCATCACAGCCTTGACGTATCCAAAATGCAGTTTGGTCCTAGCCCAAAGCATGGCGCCAACGTGATCCGCGCTTCATCCTTGAACCCGAGGCACGCGCATCGTGTTGATCGTGTCTTCGAATGCTTCAGACGCTACCTCACATAGAGACACCTGCGTCTTCGGCGCTCCTCAGCCCACCCACGCATGGTATTGAGCTTGCTCAGGCTGTGCTGCGTAGTCCGCTTTGTCGACAACGTCCTCCCAACGCCGATCCATCAAAGCCAGTTCCCCCCCGCCCCCAACACCCACCCCCTCCTCCTCTCTGCCCCAGGCAGGATCAGGGTCGCCCCTCTCTACCACCGCTCCACCACCGGCCTTGCGCCAGGCACCCCTAACCAGGAACCCCTAGCCTGGGCCAATTGGATTATCGTGCCAGCTAACCCCCATGCAAGCGCAAAGAGAGCTGCCGCGTCCGCCTCTCCATCCACTCTATCGAGCTGCCAAGCGCAATCCACCTCCTCGTCCACAATCTCCTCGTTACCGACGTCCTCCTCGATGCACTGCCGCCCCCACAAGGATCCAACGGTCTTCCTCGATGCACTGCCGCCTCCGCAAACATCGCTGCCGTCCATGCAGGAAATTGAGCGCCGCAAGCCCAAGCCCGCCATACACTTCCACCCTCAAAGGCACCAATTGGCGCGGCCACGCATTCCCCTCGACCACCACTTTGCTCTCCTCCGCACTTGCCGCCGCACCCGGGGCCACCATGACCGCCCCGAGGTGAGCGTCCGCCATTGGCAGCGCAGTGCCCACATCGAGCGTGACACGCTGACCCGGGCCCTCCGCATCCGACACCGTGAGGTCAGGGTAACGATTCGGCAAGTAGGTGAGATGGCCCGCCGCAAAATTGACGTGCAGTGCCTATGCCAGCTGGAAGGTAGACTTGGCCACGTCGATGAGCACCCGCTTCGGCTTGTGGTGAATGAAAGTGTACCTCCAGTCCTTCCCCCCCTCCGCCCTTCAACGGCAGGCCCCCCACGTGCCCACCGACCAGTGTATCTGATTGGGGGGAGGGAAGCTCCTCCCCGCAGTCAGCGGAGGAGCGGCTGCTCGGCGTGAAGCACATATTGCAGCGCAAACCAGTACTCAGCCGACCGGAGCTCCAGGGCAGCACAGTGTGGAATGCCCCTGAGGAACGCCGGACCAACAACGGAGCACCGCCATTGGCTGCCCCGCTGGGCGTGCTTTTGAGAGGATCTGTGTGTGTTATGCTGGCTCCGCGCCGGTTCTTTCCCAAAGTTTTATCAAACAATCTTATTGGGCAGCCGATGTACCCGGACGGTGGAGCAGAAACTCCAGCACAACACTTTGGAGACTCCAAGAATTCATGGGGCGAACCGGAAGCCGAGGTCGAGGCAATGTGCTCCTATGCAGCACAACGCGCCTACCTCCTTGTGTGCGTGATCGAACCCTGGGTGCGCCGGGCGAAGGCTGTGGCTCAGGCTCCCGCGCCTGCGGGTGTCGCTGTGTGAGGGGCGACTGCCTGTGACACTAGCCCATATGCTTGCGGCAAAGGCAGATCAACACTCCCATGGGCCCATGGCGCGGGCGCCTGGGATTGAGCGGGTTTAGATTCCGAGTGTAGCTGCAACGTTAAAGCGGAAAGGGCACTCTGAGCAGTATGCATCTCGCGTGCAGCTTTTTTTCCCCCAACCTGCTAGTGAGCCGCGTTAAGTGAGATGCGCAAGAAAGGAGTATCGCTAGGTGCATGTGGCGCTGGTGCGAATGGTGGAAATGAGTGGGGATGCATAGCTCTGCGCCGGTTTCCAAATCGTCAGTGTTCGAGCCACCTGAGAACTTCTACTGGGCTGTACTTCCCCTGGGATTCCCGGGTTTTCCCAATGAGTGATTATTGTTGGTGGCGATTTCGTGCGCACGTGGTTGCAGCTTCCAACGTTGTTGTGTTTTCATGTCAAGGCCCCGCCCTGTGCCTGCATGCTAATTCCTCATCTGGGATGATCAGGCTGCCTTGAGTCGACGTTCCTCACGCCATGCAATGTGTGGAGCTCACACCTGTAGCCCGGACCCGAATGTTATACTTCACCCTAGATGCAACTACGTGGGATCGATACATGCTATAGTTTCCCTTCGGGACGCACGGGCATGCTACTGTTGCAGACGCACTTGGCTGTTGCAAGACGCCTTAGGGATTTGCTGCTTCTCATTTTGTGTGTGCAATATCGTGTCACGACCTTGCCCTGCTCCTACATGATGAGTATTCCTGCGAGGTATTGGTTCAGCCGACTTCAGTCGGCATGCCTCGCGCTGGTCGGTGTGTGTACAAACTACGGTGGACCATGAGGCGCAAGCGGTGTGTGGGGATTCCATCTGCGGATGCAGGGATCCGTGCTGATCTGCATTTGCTAAGAGTGGTTTTGTCTGCTTCTGCAACCCTGGTATCATTGGGAGGAGAGCAGCTTTACTATTCTATTAAGATGGCATTCGAAGGCGTGAGATAGAGCTATTCCATCAAGCAGGCGAGAGAAACAGATCGCGCCGCAAGATTGCACGCGAGCCTAGAGAGGCACTCTGCTGATGAATAAGGAAGAACATGGAGATTCGCGCAGTGAAAAATCGAAGCCACTTTTACAGCGGTGGGAATTTCACCTTCGGCAATATTTACACGTACGAGATGTTCGTGTTGTTATTGAAAAACACGATGCTGACCCAACGTACAGTAAATTATCGTGTGAAGTTGTTGCATGTGTGCACGCTTGTTATTGTGTCTTCAAGCTCATACTGTACTAGGGCACATGAGTGCACAAGTGACAGTCGTGCCAGAATGATGAGTGACAGATGCGATGACAGTCACGATTATGCCAGGATGCCATAAGTGACAGGATGCCATAAGTGAAAGGTGACATCAGATCCAAAGTATCAGAATGACATAACATGCCATCTGCACCCACAGCAGATCAGACTCGAGAGGAATGGGGGGAAACCATCCAGAGCTTGATAGGTCGAACAGAATTGGAGGGAAAGCTAGAGTACCTTCAATAACTGCCACATCAGTAGAGCTGTGATCATGCAGTTAGAATATATAAATGAGAACTGATGCAGATCACAACTGATTGGTAGTTGCAGTCAGATGACTGCTTACATAAGAAGAACTGAACATGAAGTGACAGTGACAGGTGTGTGCCGATTTCGAGGTAGTCCGAGGAAACCGAATCGGCACAGTTTAAAGAGCTGAGCAAGCTCTTTGAGTTCAGTTTCGAATTAGTTAAATTGTACAGTCCATCGGTAAGTTACATGGTAAGAACAAACAAAGCATACTTATGTAAACAAAGAAAGATCCGTATTACTCTTATGAAGGATAGTGTTCCATGTGTAGAGTAGTCTGCCCCGAACAACTGGTATCAGGTAAACGCGGTTCCCGAAATTCTACGCGGGCTGGTGCCGTATCGTAAATCCCACCATCCACCACACCGTAGAACCAGCACTCGTATCGAGTGAAAAACAGCAAATCTCAGTAGCGTATGCTCGGTAAGCGTTGAGAAACGTAAAATCTGGAAACCGTGTTGTCGTCACAACACGGCGTCGAATAATATCTGCTTAATATCGACCAGCATACATAATCACAGCGACTTCGTCCGAACGTATCGGGCAACCTTTCTGCGGAATTCTTTTTCTGCGCGATAAAAATTGTCGTTAATCGGTTGATTGCAAGCTGCGAGCCGTCCGCACTCACTACCGTATCCGTGCGTTCGTACGTACTGCTTAACGATGAACGACGATTTCGTTATTCCGGTTTCGCCTCGGGCGAAGGCAGCGTCTCCCGGACAATACGAGCTGGATCTGCGTCTTTTTTACCGAGATTTGAACGACCAGAGCAGTGTTTCCGCGGCGGGTCAACACTTCGGGATGCCGCCAGCGCAATCTCAGCCTGGACAGCTTCACTCCAGCGCCCCATCGTTGCAGCATTAGAAAAAGAAAAAAAAGAAAAAATGTAACATACTCCTACCGGAGACGTGATATTATTAGGTGCTCAGCGGTCAAGCCTGCCCCTCTGCCCTAATTGCTATTACCCAGTCCAGTGCACTAGAGAGTTTAGCCCTTGGGTTCTGTTAGGTGGTCAATGCCATGCTAACAGCATCTAGTCTGCAGCCATGCCTCATAACGGGAGGCTGCAGGATGAGGGCCTACGCCGGCAGGTCAAAGATGAAACCTAGCTTAGCACCCACCTAGCAGAAAAGGTGGATGCAAGAACCCCCGACTAGTGGAGCACGAACAGCAACGAACACGCTCCCAATCGGAGATTCAACTAGGGCGCCTATCCAAAGATACAGGCAGGTCAATGAGCTGACGTGTAAAAATCACTGTCAGCCCCAGGGTTACCACTGTTTGTGAGTGGGCAGTTTACAGTCAGGTTCTAGGATGTTCTGACAGAATATTGTGGTCTGTTGCTGCCACTTCCAGAATCCACGCCGCTGTCGCCGCTGAAAAACCCCCGGATGCGTCGTGGTGTGGGGGACTAAAAGCGGTGTCCGGCCGTTTGCTCAGCTCTCGCGAGTGGCCACCTGTGATGGCGTTTGACTAGCACAAGCAAGGCCAAGCAGTGCGTTCAGTGCAACGCACTAAGGAAGTACGCATCGGCGTTGGATCCTAAATGCACGAGTCATGCACGTCAGTATCCAAGCCGTCCGCCTCGTGCCAAGGGTCCTCGTACTCGAGGTCGGCAATGTCCTCGTCCTCATGGCCACCAGGCTGCTCCGCTGCCTTCCCCTTTTTGCTGACGTTCGCGGCGGGCTTGGCGGCACCGATGGCGGCTTTCCGCTGCGCTTCTCACCAGGAGAGGGCGGTTGCTCTGCTGTCGATGTCCGCACGACGTCGCTGAAACTGCTGAAGTCGCTGACTGCTCCGCTGCCAGATGGCGGCGCAGCCAGACTGAAGTCTGTGGGCTGCACTTGCCCAGAGACTTTACCAAACGTAAATTTACCGCCTGGCACCACGGTTGGCATAGGGGAGCTGGTCGTGAAAAAACCCATAGCTGCTGGCGGATGGTTCCGCTCCTCAGCTCTTCCTCTCGCCTTATGCCTCTGCGAGCTGCGTCGTTGCGTTCTGGCGCTGGGCCCCTGCGTGTGGGCGGTGCCTTGCGCGGATGGAGGAGGCGGAAAAGTCGATGTAGTCGCCAAGCCCGTCACGGTTTTGCTAGCCCGTTGAAATGCGGGAAAGCAAACCGTTGCTGCCGTCGCCACTGCACGAGTGGCGTGCAGAGCCAAGTATGTCAGGTTCTGCTGAGGCGTGAGCGCGATGGTCTCGTCGTCACCGATGCACTCAGGCAGGGGTGCCCCTTGCCTTCGTGCAAGCCGTTGGGCTCTCAGCGCAGCCTGAGCCGTGCTGATGAGCAACTCCAAGCTCATTTCCGCAGCTTCGTGTTGCGGACTGGTCGCTAGTCCGCTCGATGCCGGCTTTCGCCCCCCCATATCGTGAAAGCGCTCTTTAACACTAAATTCCTGCGTTAAATTTCAATAATATCTTCCCTTTATCCATTTTATCGCCTGAAATTTATCATAAACATTTTTGTGCAAGCAGCGTCTCGCAGCCGTCCAGCCGTCTCGCAGCAGTCGCTTTCCCAGCATTAGTTTGAGGCGGTGTGCAAGATGCTATGGCTAATCTTGTCCACCTAGGTGTAGCCCCCCCCTGCCCAACAACCCAATCAGCCATGGCCAATAACGCAAAGATAATGAGGTTTAATGAAGCAAGGGGGGTATGTATCTTATAGGGGGAGGTGTTACCTTTCGATAGAGCTATTAACCGTGAGGTTTCATGAGGTGTGGAAGATGCTATGGCCAATCTTGTCCACCTAGGTGTAGCCCCCCCCCCAAACAACCCAATCAGCCATGGCCAATAACGCAAAGATAATGAGGTTTAATGAAGCAAGGGGGGTATGTATCTTATAGGGGGAGGTGTTACCTTTCGATAGAGCTATTAAGCGTGAGGTTTCATGAGGTGTGGAAGATGCTATGGCTAATCTTGTCCACCTAGGTGTAGCCCCCCCTTGCCCAACAACCCAATCAGCCATGGCCAATAACGCAAAGATAATGAGGTTTAATGAAGCAAGGGGGGTATGTATCTTATAGGGGAGGTGTTACCTTTCGATAGAGCTATTAACCGTGAGGTTTCATGAGGTGTGGAAGATGCTATGGCCAATCTTGTCCACCTAGGTGTAGCCCCCCCTTGCCCAACAACCCAATCAGCCATGGCCAATAATGTCTATTACCCAAAGTTGGAGTAACCCAACCTAAAGGGGGTTTAAGTAATGGTGCCCCAACTTAGTTCCGATGGCGCTATCGAGAGCTGTAGTTACCGGATGCTATATTTTATTAGCTCAAAATGACGGCGAAAATGTCCTCCTTCGTACACGTATATGCATGGTTAGGCAAATCCATTTGATCGGTGAGAAAAATGGGTGAATATGCAAAGGGGTGCAAAACTGTGTGGTATTTTCAAGGAATTTTGGGGGTTTTTAATACCCATGCTACTTCAATGCATATTTTGAGGGTCAAGATGACCTCGAATCAAATTTTTGACACGACATTAGCGAAAAAGCAACTCGAGAACGTGCCAACAGGTCTCCAAATTTTCATAGGCGCTTCGAGGAAGCCCCCACGTGCTTTTGAAGCTAAGTTGGGTTAACCCAACTTTACAAAAATGACAAATACCCATGCCACTTCAACGCATATTTTGAGGGTCGAGATGAGCTCGGATCAAAATTTTGACACGACATCAAAGAAAGAGCAGCTCGAGAACTTGCCAACATAGGTCTCCAAATTTTCACAGGAGCTTCGAGGAAGCCCCCACGTGCTCTTAAGCTAAGTTGGGTTAACCCAACCTAACGTCGGGTAATAGACATAACGCAAAGATAATGAGGTTTAATGAAGCAAGGGGGGTATGTATCTTATAGGGGGAGGTGTTACCTTTCGATAGAGCTATTAAGCGTGAGGTTTCATGAGGTGTGGAAGATGCTATGGCCAATCTTGTCCACCTAGGTGTAGCCCCCCCTTGCCCAACAACCCAATCAGCCATGGCCAATAACGCAAAGATAATGAGGTTTAATGAAGCAAGGGGGGTATGCATATTATAGGGGAAGGTGTTACTTTTCGAAAGAGCTATTAAGCGCGTGGTTTCATGAGGTGTGGACGTTTTTAGGCGTGGTTTGGTGCGCCAATCCTATGGAGAGAGAATTAACCTATCAGCCATGTATAGTTCCATACCCACGCGCATATGTGAAGGATGCGACAAGGAAAAGTGGAAAATATTTCACCTTAGGACTAGTATTCCGCGGTCGCGCGCATCCACCCGTGCAGATTTGCGCTTGTACGCCACCAATCACTCACGCATTTCGTGTGCGCAAAACGCGCTTTTGGAGCGACCATTCTCAAGGATGCTTACGGTCTAAAGACACAAGATAAATTCTAAGCGTATCTATGGGGTATTAACTCTTGGAAAATTTTCGCTAGAGGTCCCACAAAAAATTCTAGACATCTCAATAACGTGTCGAAAATCCGTTCTGTTGCGGTCCGTGCGGCAATTCGGAAGGAAAAAGGTAGCGAAATTCAGCCCAAAACACGAAAAGAACCAGAGTTTACGAGCTGCTTTCCATTCTTGTCGTGTCGAAAATCGCGATCGGCCGCGCAGCGGCCGCAGCTCGTAAACTCTGGTCTCAGCCAGACGAGAGTACTGCAGTACTCAAAGGATCGACATGAAAACTTCAAAACTCTAAGCAAAGCCTTTCTCGTCTCTCTCACGTCAGTTTCAAAGCTTCGACATGCAATGGATATGCGTGGGCACCCTCGATGCCGCAGCTGAACTGTAACATTAGTGATTAGAGCTCTGCTGTGGTTGCTGCACTGTCTCTGTGCCTGTTCTCAGACGAAAGGTGGATCGCAGGATATTCTCTCTTTCTGACATTCGGTGCTGCCTGTGTGTACGTGTGCCAAGGAAGGCGCTTCAGCGCCCTGTGCTTTCAGCCCTAGCGCATTGAAGTTCCGCTATGTGCAGAAGCAATGAATTTTTTGAGCATAACCCGAATCTACACGATAGATTCCCCATAATTAAGCTAAGATAATACCTGACCTGCATGTGTCGTCAAGATCACCTGGACAGTACCTCGACAGGCCAGGCTGCCATGTTCTGACTTCAAAAGGTGTCAGCTGTATTAAACGTGAGCACCTTCGTGACGCCATTATATGATACTTGATTCATAAATGGGATGTGGCAGCAGTAATAGCCAGAGTCAGCCTGTAAAGCAAAATCCAGCGCAGTCCGACGATATCGACAAGGATGAGCAGCTGGCTAAATCCATGGCTGAGGCCGCTGCATTGCTGGCAAAAGTGACCGAGCTACAGGATGGACTGCAACGCGCGGAGGAAGCCACGGTCAGCGCCCCCACCTCTTCGAGCGCACGTCCTGAGCGAGAGTTCCATGTTTTCGGGAACTGTATGCGTTCGTTTCGTTCCTCGCCTGAGACTCTGAGGCACTCCCTTTTCCCTTCAACCTTGAGCTCCCAGGCGGAGCAGGCTTCCGCGCAGGCCGCCGTAGAAACCGAGCGCGCGACCGCCTTGGAGGCCTCTCTCGCCGCGTTTCAAGCCGAAGCAGCGACGGCAGAACAGGCTCGTCTTGCGACCGAGAAGGCGTTCCACGAAGCCTTGGAGAGAGCGGAAAGCCTCCGCCAGCAAGTAAGCGAGCGTGGCCGCGAGCAGCGGGACGAACCTCAGGACGGATCCAAGCCGCAAGATGACTCGCAGGCACAAATGCACACGCAAGTGCAGGCACTTTCTGAGCAGGTGGCTGCTCTCGCGTCACACGTCAAGCGGGCGGAGGAAGCCAAAGGGCAGGTGTGTGCGCGCGCAGCCTTTCACGTAGCGTTTCGCGGACTGTGCTGTCAACGTTTTCTTCGTCACCTTCTAGCCACCCCGGCTTCTTATATCATGCCCCTATCTGCAGGGCTATGTCACACAGTGAAGAACCCTGCGATTGCCCTGTTTCGCAACATGCCTTCGACATATGACCCGAATCTGGAGGCTCCTCTTGGGACAGACGGGCAAGGCTTGAGGAGACAAGTGTCCCGGTTGTCTTTCAGGCGGCGGGGTGCGCGCTGCGGTGGGAGCAGGAGCGCACCCAGGTTGAGGACATGCTCGCGACGGCAATAGCTGAGCGAGACGCATTGCTGAGACAGCTGCAAGGGGTGAGCAACGAGCGGGACCTGCTGCAGCAGGAGAGAGACATCACCTCGTTCCATTTCGACACCCTGCTTGCCGAGCAGGAGTCTCTGGCGCAAGAGCGTTTGGCGCTGCAGACGAAGCTGCAAGAGGTGTTCTTCGCCCTTCCCGCTGCGCGCGCCTTATCCAAGGCAGCGCTACTCACGATGTCCGCGATGCGCCTGCTGCAGGTTTAGTGGTGTCCCGTTGCTGGACACATTTCAAAGATCATCACGACGAGATGCATGCCGCTAGATGATGCTTTAGATGTAGCCTTCCCCGGGCCATGGCTTTGCGTGAGGGGGTTCTAAGTCGTGGCGTCGCCCGGGCCATGGCTTTGCGTGAGGGGGTTCAAGTCGTGGCGTCGCCCGGGCCATGGCTTTGCGTGCGTGAGGGGCGTTTGGCGCTGCAGGTGTATGCCGAGGCCGGCACCAAGATGCACCACGACGAAGCAGGTGTTTTGGATCCTCACATCTTCGCATCAACAAACTTTTGCCGAAATTGATGCTGTCACCTGCCCATCTGTTTCCTCATTTCCTCAGTATGAGCCCTCGACCCTCCTCAGAGAGAGCAGGAGTCCTGCGTCTCGTCGCTGCTCCGCTCACAGCGTGATGGATTCCTTCGTCTGAGCCACCCCACTCCACAGACGGCTAGTTCATGGGAGGCTCTGCCGTTAAATTGGCATGCGCCCAGCAACCTTCGGGAATATTCGGGGATCTTTGGGCGCAAAATGAATCTAGACAAGATTCTGCGCTCGACCGTATCCCGTCCATGCTGCCTGATTTTGAGAATGTCAGAACTGGGGCTGCTGCTTTGGAGTATATCCTTATGTGATGCGCGATGGTGGGCGGGCGCATACACAAACGCAACACACTTTCAAGTCTGCGCATTCGGCGGGGAGGGGCGGGGAGGGGCGGGAGGGGGAAGGGTTTCCTGATGTACCCCTGAAGGAAAATGTAAAGCCCGGATCTGTGGAATAACTGGACGCGATCTCAAGTCCAAAATTCGAATTCTGAAATCACCCGCCGGGATCATGTGGCCCTGGGAAGCAGTTTCGCCCGCTTTGCCGGCACCTTACTCCCCGGGACGTCCACAAACGCCCAACTCTATCGGCAGTGGCGTTACTCCCGAGGAAGAGGCATCCGCACCCGAGGAGGATTTACATCTGGGGGAGCCGGAGCCCTCCCCTGGCTCGGCCTCAGCTGACCACGTGGCATCGCCTGGAGCGCTTGGTGAGGACTCGTACACGGAAGACCACCATGAAGAGCCTGCGGACCTTTGTGGCATTTCAGCTGAGGTACCGCATCGTCCATCTATGTCATCCGATGAAATGCTGCAGAAACTTCGGGATGTGAATTTCGAGATGTGAGATCTGAAACTGCAAAGGCGAGGTGCGAGATCGACTTGCTGCCTGCCTCATCAGCCACCTTGTCACAGTACGTCAATCGAAACGGAGATCATGCTGGAGGGATGTGAGCTGCCTTGCAGTTTAACGAAGAGGAAGAGGTTGAAGGGGACAAAGCGGGGGCATCGGAGGATGAAGAGTATGCCGAGGATGCCGAGGAGGGTGCACGCGAGCAGAGGGGGGTTGAGGATGCCGAGGACGCCGAACTCAGAGCGGACGGGGAAGGTCACGAGCCCGAGGCAGTGGAAGAGGATGCAGACGAAACGGAGGTGTGCATTACTGTGTGGCGAAGATCTGCAAACGACGGATGGCTCTCAGGGTTCCTGCAGCGGATTAGTCCCTTCGCTTTTGATAGAGTCTTGTGCGCCAGCAGAGCCGATCATGCCTCTGACGCTAGACTGGAGCTAGCTACGACTCAGGACTAGAGCGCCTCAGGACAGGGCCACCGCCACACCGCCATATCGGTGACTTAGGACTCAGGCGCTTTCAATCGGAGCAGGTCGAACAGCCCACGTCGGTGCCATTTCTCCACATGCAACACGCAGAACGCGTCATCTTTATCACTAAACCGCCTACCACTACCACTAAATCGCCACCGCTAAACGGATCACGTCTTAGCGATCATGGCGACCTTGACTTCGCCTTCAGGCATCTCTTGGGGCGCACTCGCCTTCAGGCATCTCTTGGGGCGCACTCGCCTGCGTCGCTGAAGTTCATTTATAGACAGGGGGAAACACACCGCCTGGAGTCCGCAAAAGCATCACCAGTTTGACCAGGTCTATGCAGAACGTGAGTTTGCGTCATTCTTCGGATGTCTGGGACGGGCGGCGAGGATATTGGAATCTGCAGTGCCTGGTGATTAGTTTGGTGTAAAGCATGACTGTCTAGGCCTCGTGTAGCAGTCAGGATGCTCAAACCCTAAAGAAACCCTGAAGGAACCCTAAGAAACCCTTAGATCTAGATCTGTAGATCTGCTGAACTAATCGTGGCCGTTAGATCATTGATGACAATCGGCAAGTGCGTAATAAGTTCATCGGCCCACATTCTGATCGTGGGCCGGTACTCAGGCGTGTCACTGCGGTCGGTATGAACACGACAGTGACACGTAGGAATCTGTTTAGTGAACTTTCACTTAGACTGCCCAATCAATAATGACTGGGCGCTGAAGTTCGCGGCGTTTCAAGCTGCGAACTGGTATATCTTTTGAGAATGAAAGTTTACACTCGCTTTTGTGAAAACAGACTCTCGAATTCTAACAGGGGGCATTGCTGTTCCTCACAGGATCCCGGAGGGTGTCGCGGAGTTTCGCTGCACTTTCTCAACTTTGTGCGAGATAAATTCTTTGCAAAGGTGCGATGATAGCGCGGAGAGCTGCGAGCTGCATTGGGGCTGTGCGCTTACGGGCAAGGCTCCCGCCCGCACCGTCCAAGGTGCTTCCATGTCGGCTTGCCATTCTCTGGCACGCTACCACCTCATTGGCCAGCCCTTGGCACGCTACCACCTCATTGGCCAGCCCTTGTGCTACCACCTCACTGGCCAGCCCTTGGCACGCTGCTGCCACCTCATTGGCCAGCCCTTGGCACGCTACCACCTCACTGGCCAGCCCTTGGCACGCTACCACCTCATTGGCCCGCCCTTGGCACGCTACCACCTCATTGGCCAGCCCTTGGCACGCTACCACCTCATTGGCCAGCCCTTGGCGGTGAAGCAGATGGAGCCCTTGGCTTGGTGTCTAACAGATGACCGTGCTGTATGCGCTGCCGGAGTTTGTCTGAGATTGCCAGCGGGCCTGAGGATGGCGGAGACACTTGTGCCGCAGGAATTCACCCAGTCGGGGCACCCGAAGAGTCACCATCGGTGGGCGCCTGTACCCGGCTCAGAGCACCCAAAAGCTGCATGAGGCGTGCACCGCATCGTACGCCCTGCTGTATTGGGCACCGTTGCACAGCGCCTCGTGGGGCAGGTCTCGCCTCATGCAGCCGTCGTGCATCTCCCTGAGCAGTGTCCTGCGTCACATGACCGCAGGGCGAGAAACCAAAGCGTTTGGAGGTATACTGATGCGAATAGGGGGCACGTGGGTGGCCTTGCAGCGTGTCCTCGGAACAGGTGGTATGGGGTAGTCGCAACGAAGGGGCCGGTGGCCCGAGCCCTGTCCCATGGTGCATTATGCAGGCCACCGGCACGTGCCCTCCTGCTTTGTCGCCCCCTTGCCCCCTCCCGCCCCCTCCCGCCCCCTCCCGCCCCTCCCGCCCCCCGCCCTGTGCCCACATCCCTTGTTTCAAGCCGTCAGCCTTTGCCAATGTGAGCTGCCAGATACTGGCAGCTGATTGGATCTGCGATCCCGGATACACCTGAACTCCAGAATAGGGGCTCAGTGGTTATGTTAGGGCGGGGTACTCGAGCCCATTGTTGTCTTGCCCAGCAGTCGCTCCGAACCCTGCCTACTGGACGGGCGAGCAGACAGGCATGCATCGTGGCTGAGCGGGGGCTCCGGGTTGGGCAGAGAAAGAGCGGTGTAGTCTCGTAGAATGGGCAATGGCCAGGCGGCTCACGCGCGGCCCGCAGGGCGAGCGCTTCTTCGGCCCTGCGACGCAGTTTGTGTCGCACGCCTGGAGTGCCGACTTCCTCGAGCTGATGGAGGTGCTGACGCGACACGTGGCGGCGCCACCTGGAGGGAAGCCGCAGCAGTCCTTCTTCTACATCGCCATGTGCTCCAACAACCTGCACTCAAGCGAGTGGGCGCTGGTGCTGCGCTGTGCCCAACCGCCTTCCTTTCGCCACGCGCCGTAGGAAAGCATGGATTGAAATTGTATGTGATGCTTCACCTCTGCATTGCGACGATATTGATAATCGAAAGTGAAAGCGCAAAAAGTGACGGGCAATTTTGCGCAGCTTCATTTTACTGCGCTTGTTTCTCTCTATTTTCGAGTGACACAAATATCAGTGCCTAATGCCACACGGGCACATCCATATACTTCATCGTATGCTACGAGTACATCCATATACTTTCTATCATTGGAATTCCCTGTACGGTGGTCTGAATCTATCATTGGAATTCTCTACACGGTACCTTTGTACTCTGATGCAAATTGGAACATTCGGATTCTGCACTTCAGCACTTCAGCGTTCGGGCTCAGCACCACTGCACTTCAGCACTTCTGCATTCAGGCTCAGCACTTCAGCATTCGGGCTCAGCACCACTGCACTTCAGCACTTCAGGACTTCAGGCTCAGCAGCACTGCACTGCAGCACTTCAGCACTTCAGGTTCAGCAGCACTGTACTTCAGCACTTCAGCACTTCAGCGCTTCAGGCTCCAGCACCACTGCACTTCAGCACTTCGGCACTTCAACTGCTCAGCACCAGCACTTCGCTAGCATTCGGGCTCAGCACCTTGCACTTCGGCACTCAGCACTTCCAGGCTCAGCAGCACTGCACTGCAGCACTTCAGCACTTCAGGCTCCAGCAGCACTGCACTTCAGCACTTCAGCGTTCGGGCTCCAGCACCACTGCACTTCAACACTTCAGCATTCAGGCTCAGCACTTCAGCACTTCAGCATTCGGGCTCAGCACCCCACTTTGCAGCACTTCAGCACTTCAGCACTTCAGGACATCAGGCTCAGCAGCACTGCACTTCAGCACTTCAGCACTTCAGGCTCAGCACCGCTGCACTTCAGCACTTCAGCATTCAGGCTCAGCACTGCTGCACTTCAGCAATTCTGTAGGTCTGATCACTCTCACACCGTAGACATGCATTGCGCCTCGGGCATCGAGGAGGCGCCTGGGTCAGAAGACAGTGGGGACAGCAGCGTTCGTGGGAGGATTGCGGGCGGCAGGATGATGCGGGATTGGCGGTGGAGGACTGGGTGGAGGCTCCCCTGAGAGCTGCTGGGCGCGCCGTGCTGGTGCTCGCTCCCCTCGAGAGCCCCCTCAGCCTGCAGCGCCGGTGGTGCCTGTATGAGCTCGCCAAGGCCCTGGAGCTGGGGCTGGTGTTGGAGGTGGCGATGACGGAGGTGAGGCCCCAGATGTATTCACCCTGTGACCATTCCGGTGGCGCGCGTTTTGGTGGCTCAAGCCAGCTGTCCGATGCGAGGGCAGGGGCAGGCTTATCCGTGCCGGGGTTGGGCCAGGCTGATCGATGCGGGGCTCCCAGGCAGCGCAGGCAGCTGATGCGCGGTGCACTTCTCCGAGAACAAAGCTAAAGTAAGCGACACAGCATCGTAGCCCTCCTCTGACTGGGGCTGCTCGGAGGGCTGCATGACAGGATGACGAGCGGGCACTGATGACCGGGTTGGCCGATGTCGGATGCAAGGCGTACGAGGCGCTGCGTAGCACGCTATCCCTGAACGTGCTCGCCTCCAGCAGCCACAGCAAGATGGACCAGGTGGTGCTGGAGGCCCTGGTGGAGAAGCGGCTCGGAGGGGCTGCCAAAGTCAACGCCAGCCTCACTGAGTACGCCGCTTTCGCCCGTGCCGTGGTCTTCTGTTCGACCGCTTATCCCCAAAATCATGTACCTTCCTCATCTCCGTACAAGCATCCACCCACGAGCGTTGATGGGCATCTTCCTGGCAATCTGGTCCATCGATGCATTCCGATGTTGGACTATGGGGAGGACAGATTCGGAATTGCGGACGTCTTCCTTTTCCTTGTGGCGGTGAAGCCTCGCGCTAGAGTGATCGGGGAGCGCGGCGGGGAGGCGTTGCAGGGCGCTGATGCGGTGGTTCATTGAGGTCACGGACAAGGCCGTGCAGCAGCAGCAGCAACTGGTTGTCACCGCCCCCCACCTCTGTGTCTCTCTCTCCACGGGCATGCACCCTTGTTGCTGTCTGGCCTGTCTGGAGATGAAAGCACAAGCCGCTCAGCGCCGAGCCGAGGCTCCGCAGGAACGCTTGGCGGCTTCCCCTGGCCAAGCACCTGGCTGCTCGCTTGGATTAGTCATTGGCCGTCATCTCGTCAGCACTGCCTTGCGGCACTGCATGCGTTTCACCGCCAGCCGGTGGCTCTGCTACCTGTTTGGGGTGATACAAACTGGCAGTAGCGCGACTGCGCGCTGATTGATCCTATACCAGCATCTGTAGATGCGCATTCGACTTCTTCCCTCAAATGAAAGTCACCCATTCGATGGGTGGCCCGATCGTTCTATTAATCTTACACAGGTGCACCCACGGAGTGTGTTGAATCACAGATCGTTTGTCGCTGTTGCCGACGATGCCGTTCAACGTTTGTGTTCCCTAAAAGTGACAGAACAGCAAACCGCAAGTCGTCCTCGATTCACCAGACACGGGAACCAAAGGGGGCACAACAGAGTGGATCCCCAATTTATGAGACGGGTTGATGATTTGCCATGAAACAACCCGGTGGCCAGCAGAAGGAGCATTTATGTGCGGTGATAAACACGTGATGCGGACTGCCTGTTGTAGGGGTGTAATTGAGGGCTCCAGGGGGGGTTGGGGGGCCATCAGGATGGTGAGGAGAGCCCAATGGTGGAGGACATGCTGAGTCAGCTGGGATTGGCTCTTCATGCAGAGGGACGGTGTGAGCACTCCACCACCGCGCCCTCCCGCTCTTCGTGCGGGGGCGCGATGTGAGCGCTCCGCCACCGCGCCCTCGCTCTTCGTGCGGGGCGCGTGTGAGCGCTCCGCCACCGCGCCCTCGCACTCTTCGTGTGGGGGCGCGGTGGCGGCGCGCTACCGCCCTCGCGCTCTTCGTGCGGGGGCGCGATGTGAGCGCTCCGCCACCGCGCCCTCGCACTCTTCGTGCGGGGGCGCGATGTGAGCGCTCCGCCACCGCGCCCTCGCGCTCTTCGTGCGGGGGCGCGGTGTGAGCGCTCCGCCACCACGCCCTCGCGCTCTTCGTGCGGGGGCGCGATGTGAGCGCTCCGCCATCGCGCCCTCGCGCTCTTCGTGCGGGGGCGCGATGTGAGCACTCCACCACCGCGCCCTCGCGCTCTTCGTGCGGGAGCGCGATGTGAGCACTCCGCCACCGCGCCCTCGCGCTCTTCGTGCGGGGGCGCGGTGTGAGCACTCCGCCACCGCGCCCTCGCACTCTTCGTGCGGGGGCGCGATGTGAGCGCTCCGCCACCGCGCCCTCGCGCTCTTCGTGCGGGGGCGCGATGTGAGCGGTCCGCCACCGTGCCCTCGCACTCTTCGTGCGGGGGCGCGATGTGAGCGGTCCGCCACCGCGCCCTCGCGCTCTTCGTGCGGGGGCGCGATGTGAACACTCCGCCACCGCGCCCTCGCGCTCTTCGTGCGGGGGCGCGATGTGAGCACTCCGCCACCGCGCCCTCGCGCTCTTCGTGCGGGGGCGCGGTGTGAGCGCTCCGCCACCGCGCCCTCGCGCTGATCGTGCGGGGGCGCGATGTGAGCGCTCCGCCACCGCGCCCTCGCGCTCTTCGTGTGGGGGCGCGGTGTGAGCACTCCGCCACCGCGCCCTCGCGCTCTTTTTGCGGGGGCGCGATGTGAGCGCTCCGCCACCGCGCCCTCGCGCTCTTCGTGCGGGGGCGCGATGTGAGCACTCCACCACCGCGCCCTCGCGCTCTTCGTGCGGGGGCGCGATGTGAGCACTCCGCCACCGCGCCCTCGTGCTCTTCGTGCGGGGGCGCGATGTGAGCACTCCGCCACCGCGCCCTCGCGCTCTTCGTGCGGGGACGCGATCTGAGCGCTCCGCCACCGCGCCCTCGCGCTCTTCGTGCGGGGACGCGATCTGAGCGCTCCGCCACCGCGCCCTCGCGCTCTTCGTGCGGGGACGCGATGTGAGCACTCCGCCACCGCGCCCTCGCGCTCTTCGTGCGGGGGCGCGATGTGAGCGCTCCGCCACCGCGCCCTTGCGCTCTTCGTGCGGGGGCGCGATGTGAGCACTCCGCCACCGTGCCGCCCTTTCCACGCGCAAGGCGCTCTGTGGGTGTGCCCCTGATTGGGCTTGGGCAAATTCGAAGCGAACACGAGAGGCCTTCTAGTGAGCGATGGCTTGAGCTTTGGTGGTAATGCGGGCCGTTGCGTAGTTTACGGAGAGGCAGAAGGCGTTTTGGTGAGGTCGCGGGATGCGCCAACATCTCAGGCATAAAGAGAGCTGGGCACTGCTGGAGCGCTGCCTACATCTGCGAGAGGGGCGGCTTGGGATGGAAGACCCGTTGGTGGCAGAGGCTTGCTCGGCACTTGGTCAGCTGATGAGCTCCATGGACAAGTGCGCTGAGTATTTAATCACGACCCTAGTGTTAAATCCAAAGCATCGCCGCGCTCTGTCCCGCACGCACATGCCATGGCCCCAGCATCTGCCATGTGTCAGGTGGAAACGCACACGTGGCATCACACACAACTACCGGCGCCCTCGTGGCACCGTTCCTTACGGCGCGCGCGCATGGCAGCGTGCATGACAGCATGCACTGCAGCATGCATGACATTGTGCATGACAGCGCGCAGCCCTGGATTGCACATAGCTGTTCTCAGGGCACATCTAGGTTGACGGAAGCTCACCCCGCAGTGAACAGGTCTCAGCCCAATCTGAGACGTGCGACGTGCCCTATTGCAGACCACAGGATGTTGTAACTTACAATAAGCGCGCCATCCAGATCCTGGAGAACGCCAAGGGGGCGCAGTGCACAGGTGGGTACCTTGCCTGGCATGGCTTCCCCGCTCTATCCCCGTTCGCTGTTTCAACTTTGGCTTTCACCTCTCCCGGCCATTCATGGCGGGCAGCCACCCAGCAGTCGTGTCAATGGTGACGATTTCCGCTATTCACACCCGGACCTGGGTATAGCCTCAAGGCGGGTGGACAGAAGCAGCAGGTGCAGACCGTGGCGAGGGGATCTGTGGACAGAGTTGAGCGTGCCTCTGGCGAACCTCGCCGGCGCGCTTGCGGATTTGGGACGGGTGGCGGCGGCGGCGGCTGTGTATGCTCGGGCTCTGGAGGTGGACACTGCGGTGTATGGCGAACAGCACCTCTTCGTGGCAGCCGGGTCACAGAACCTGGCGGCGCTGCTGGAGAAGCAGGGCAAACCCGCAGCTGCCATCCCGCTGTACCGCCGATGCATCCGGATCCGGTGAGCTCGCCATTGCCCGGACACGGCATGGATGGGCGGGGCACGCAGGCGGAAGCACGGATTCCCGGAGCGGTTGCTGTTGCAGCCTGGAGAGCCGTGCCTTCGGCCATTGGTCCACGGATGTCCGAAGGCCTGAGGGGGGATGCGAGCTGCCCGGAAGGCTGCGCACGGGGCTGAAGCACGGTGCAAACTCACAGGTGGCAGAGAGCTTCTGCGAGCCGCTGGCCGGAGGCGCTTACAAGGTGCTGTGCACGGAGGCGCTCCCTGTGGCTCACGTAGGGATGCCGGTGCCGGGGCAGGGAGGAGGCGCAAGGCGCGGAGCATAATGACTTGGCGGCGCCCCTGCTGAGCCTTGGCAGCCTGCTGGAGGGCGCCGGAGCGGAGGACGAGGCAAAGTGTCTGATGCAGCGTTCACTCGGCATCCGGGAGCGCACCTTCGGCCGCTGCCACCCGTCACTAGTGCCGGCCATTGATGCTCTCGCCGAGCTGATGCACCGCCGCAGTGGTTTGTAGCCCAACCGGGCCCATGGTGGTTTAGGGGAGGGAGGGCCCCCAGTGCATGGCCCTTCGGGAGGGAGGGTGCCCAGGGTGGGATCCTTGTCGGAGGGGAGGGTGCCCACGGTGTGGTCCTTGTCGGGAGGGAGGGTGCCAAGGGTGTGGTCCTTGTCGGGAGGGAGGGCCCCCAGTGCATGGCCCTTATCGGGAGGGAGGGTGCCCATGGTGTGGTCCTTGTCGGGAGGGAGGGTGCCCACGGTGTGGTCCTTGTCGGGAGGGAGGGTGCCCAGGTGGGATCCTTGTCGGGAGGGAGGGCCCCCAGTGCATGGCCCTTATCGGGAGGGAGGGTGCCCATGGTGTGGTCCTTGTCGGGAGGGAGGGTGCCAAGGGTGGGATCCTTGTCGGAGAGGAGGTGCCCACGGTGTGGTCCTTGTCGGAGGGAGGGTGCCCAGGGTGGGATCCTTGTCGGGAGGGAGGGTTCAGGACAAGAAGCCGAAGTGCTGCAGCTGCGTGAGAGGAGCCTGCAGATCTTATCCTCCGGCACGGACACGGAGCCATCAGTGCAGGTACGTCGCCCACGTGGCAGCCAGCGGTAGTAACGAGCTGCAGTGGTGTCCGACATGCCCAAATCGGATGGAGCCGTCGCCCATATCCGTCACTACGCAGGCCGGCCAGTCGTGCGGACTCCGATCTCGAAGGAAACAGGCGGGGCGCGCCGGGGGGCTGGTGACACCCCTTTTAGGCAGGCTAAGGGTTTCATTAGTTCGCTCTCCATGAACTCACCAGAATATACCCGAAGGCCCAAAACACAAGCTGGCGCTGCCTCGAAAACCTGGGCGCTGTCGGCGTGCTCATCAGACCCGATTTCTGCAAGAGTGGAGCCATCGCGGCACAAATCTGAGATACTAAGACCCCTGTGCAAGAGAAAGGTCCAGGCGGAGGCCGCTGTGTCCCCCCTCTCGGGGGATCACAATGCGGGGACACTGTTGTGAGGGACAAGCGTGGCGAAGGGCGGGGGTGGGGGTGGGGAGGTTGGCTAGGTGGCCTCGAAGCACGAGGGCCTTGGGCTAAGCCTCAAGCAGGCAGGGCGGTTGACGGAGGCGCGAGCTCACTACCAAACCGCCCTGGACATCATCCGGCGTGGCCATGGACCGCGCTCTCTACGCGCCGCCACGTGCCTCAACAACCTCGCCGTCATCACCAAGCAGCAAGGTAGTTGCTCGCCACCCGTACCTGCCGTGTTTTTCTTCCAGACGCCACAGTGTGCCTGACCAGGGGCTGCTGCAGGGGCCCTGGAGGAGGCGCAAGGCCTGTACGAGCAGAGCTTGGACATCCGCCAGGAGGTCCTGGGCAAGGACCACCTTCAAGTGGCGCAATCACTGAACAATCTCGCAATGCTGCTGGTGCAGAGCGGCAGCCTCGACCAGGCCTGGGACAACCTGCAGCGGGCGCTCGCCATTCACCAGCAGGTGCGCTCGAGGAGGGCGCCAGGGGCACATGCTCGCATGCCTATACTCGGATTTCCTAGCGCCTCATCGCCGGCGTAGCATGGAACGTTCGGGTCTCGAGATAGAGCCGCACTGGGAGGAGAGCACGATGTGTCCGGAGGGCTGTCGGAGGAGGTCAGTCATTTTCATCTGGCTTCACCGCCGGCGCTTCGCACTGCTCAACGGAGTCGGGTGATGTGCATGCTTCACCACAGAATGCCTGGTGGCTGTGGGGGGTGAGAGGCGGACGGGCGGGGATAGGCGATGAGTACCGCGGACCCTAGCATGGCTCAGACCCTGAACAACATGGGCGAGGTGCGCCGTGACGCTGTCTCCCCTCCCTGCAAGCTCTGGTCTCGAGGCGTGTATCTCAGCCCGATGAGCTGCGTCGAGACTCCGGGTTGCGCCTCTGTCTGTGGAGCTGCATCGACCCTCCGGCTTGCACCCCGCGTGCCTTCCCCGCCTTGGCTTTCTTGTTTTGGCCTCGGCGGGGTAGATAGGATCACCGGGAGCTGATCTGTGTGACAAGCCCGGCGCACTCATCGCCATGCACCAACACACCCACCCTCTGTATTGCATTCTCAGTCTCAATCCTTCACCTCACTCAACCTCTGCCTGGATTGAGCGGTGGTCGGACTGCGCTCGCACCCTTCCATCAGGTGGCATCCACCAGGGGTTCAGCAACTAGGCGCATGGCAAGGTAGCTTGGCAGTTCACAAAGGGGTAGGGAGGTGGTATGCGCAGGTGCTGACCGAGATGGGCAGATTCGAGGAAGCTCAGGAGTGCCACACACGCGCCCTGCTTAGCCGGTAGCTTCCGCTCTTGCCTCCTGTGCTCGAGGGCTGAGCCCAGGGCTCCTGGGCAGCATTCAGCCACGTGGCACCATGGAAGCCTGCAAGGAAGTCGCTGTGTGGGGTGTTGGAAGCTGCACTCATGGCTGTTCTCAATGGTGTAAAGAGGGACTGGCTCAGGTCACTGGTGTTTGCAGGAGCTCAAACCGTAACAAAACCCTAATTTTAGGGCCTGCATGGATCCGAAGCCCTGCAGAACTGATCAGCACCGTTTCAGAGGGATAGAGGTCTTGCGCTTCGCGCGCTCTCCATCTTGCGAGCCTTGTGCCTCAGCTTTGGCACGCGATCTTTCAGAATATGCGCGAGAAGATCGCGTGCCAAAGCTGAGGCACAAGGCTCGCAAGATGGAGAGCGCGCGAAGCGCAAGACCTCTATCCCTCTGAAACGGTGCTGCTCAGGATACGGTCTTATCAACTTGAGAATTGGATGCTCAGGATTGATGAGAGTAACGATACAGATACACTGCTGTCATCATGACACGCGAGTCAGTGTATTGGGTCGGTCATTGTGAGACGGGCCTAGGAATTGCGTGAGTGAATAGGGAGTTCGGGCGACAAGCCATCTGAGCTCACAGACTTCCGCCGATATCTTGCCAAAATCATCTCAGCCGTTGCGGGATCAGTGGTTATCTTTCAGAGGGGCATATCGACATGCCAACTTGTATTAAGTACGCTCAGCGATGAAGTGCACGCGTCTTTTGGAATATTGCCGCCTGAAATTCTAAAAGGGTGCAGGGAGCTGTCCCTCGGAGGCGGGCATCCTGAAGTGGCACAGTCATTGACCAACTTGGCCATCCTGCTTGAGCACCAGGTACTCCCATGGCCCCCGGAACTGCGCCGCCGGAGGAGTGCTCTAGCCCTCAGTTCGAGGCAAGCAGCCAGATATGGGTGCCCGCTCGCGGCAAGCGTGGACAAGCACTATCAAGACGGGGGGGAGGAGGAAGGGCGGTTGGAGGTGTGCAGGGGCAGTATGAGGAGGCCCTCCCCCTGAAGCGACGAGCGCTGGCAATTTGGGAGGGGTGCTACGAAGCCAACCACCCCCAGGTGCACTGTCATTGTGTAGGGTTCCATGCAGAGGGGGGCTACGCTCACGGGGGACGTCGTCTGGCGCCAAAAGCTGCTGATAAATCGCGGGACATCGAGCGCTGTCACAGCCGGTCGGGTTTAAATTGTCATCTTCGCGATGGCTCTTGATTTTAGAAGAGAATGACACGGGAGGGGAGCTGGTAGGTGGCTTGTTGTAAAGAGGCACTCGAAGGGGGTCCATCATCGTAGGGACTCCTCCGGGCAGCTTCAGAGGGAGCTCGTGTGGGAGGCAGTTGAGCCCATAAGGTGCTAATCGGGTGGGTTATGTGACTTCGTGACGGGCAGGTCACTACGGGGCTAAACAACCTGGGAGTGCTGCTGCATGCTCAAGGCACCCCCTGCCTGCCCCCCAACGGGTTGGGAACACCGTTTGTGAGATTGGGGCCCCTGTGGTAGATGGCTGCACCGAGAACTGCTGACGAGGGTTTACCCGCTGTGTAGCGGCCGTGATGACCCCCCATGCAGGGGGTTCATTGGCCGCTGCCCTCGAAAGTACATGACTTGCGCATGCCTCGTTGAGACATCGCCCGCGGCATGGCGACCGAAGCGGCACGTTTCTACTTGAGTCCAGACCAAATACAGGCCATATTCTTTCCGGCAGTTCTGCTGTGCCAAAAGAAGCTCTCCGACCCCTTCGCCCAATGAATCCGCGCTGCACTTGGCGCCCACGTCACTGAGCATTGGATGCTTGAGAATCATCCGCGGCGCACCAGGGGCAGGCAATATCCGCGAGGCTGATTTGGTTGAAAGCGAGCGAAATGCTTCATCACACATTGGCCTCCTGGCGCCTGCTTGATCCTGCGAGCTCGCCCTGACAACTGCCCCCGGGGTTCGCCAGGGAAGTACCAAGAAGCGCAGCCATACTTGGAGCGAGCACTGTCCAACAAGGAGACGATCCTCGGCCCGGGACACCCCGACGTGGCAGTCGCTGTCGGGAACCTCGCCATGGCAGTTCGCCGACAAGGTCCGTCGCCGCCCTGCGCTTCATTGGTCGTCCAAATCCAGCACCCTGCACCGCCATGACGCGCCGATGGACGGGTGAACTCAATCACCCGCGTCACTCACTGCTGGGCCTGCAGGACGCCAAAAGGAGGCGCTGAAGCTGTACGAGCGGTGCCTGAAGATTCGCGAAGCCGCCTTTGGCACCCGTCACCCGCACGTGGCAGCGGCCTTGCACAACCTCTCTGCTGTCCTCGCAGACTCTGGCAGGTGCGCCACGTGGCGGCGGCCTTGCACAACCTCTCTGCTGTCCTCGCAGACTCTGGCAGGTGCGCCACATGGCGGCGGCCTGGGGCACAGCCTCTCTGCTGTCCTCGCAGACTCTGACAGGTGCGTCACGTGGCGGCGGCCTTGGGCACAGCCTCTCTGCTGTCCTCGCAGACTCTGACAGGTGCGCCACGTGGCGCGGCCTTGGGCACAGCCTCTCTGCTGTCTCGCAGACTCTGGCAGGTGCCACGTGGCGGCGGCCTTGGGCACAGCCTCTCTGCTGTCCTCGCAGACTCTGGCAGGTGCGCCACGTGGCGGCGGCCTTGGGCACAGCCTCTCTGCTGTCCTCGCAGACTCCTGCAGGTGCGCCACGTGGCGGCGGCCTTGGGCACAGCCTCTCTGCTGTCCACGCAGACCCTGGCAGGTGCGCCACGTGGCGGCGGCCTTGGGCACAGCCTCTCTGCTGTCCTCGCAGACTCTGGCAGGTGATCCACGTGGCGACGGCCTTGGGCACAGCCTCTCTGCTGTCCTCGCAGACCCTGGCAGGTGCGCCACGTGGCGGCGGCCTTGGGCACAGCCTCTCTGCTGTCCTCGCAGACTCTGGCAGGTGCGCCACGTGGCGGCGGCCTTGGGCACAGCCTCTCTGCTGTCCTCGCAGACTCTGGCAGGTGCGCCACGTGGCGGCGGCCTTGGGCACAGCCTCTCTGCTGTCCTCGCAGACTCTGGCAGGTGCGCCACGTGGCGGCGGCCTTGGGCACAGCCTCTCTGCTTTCCTCGCAGACTCTGGCAGCTGCCGCCGACCCCGGTTCTCCCCCTTCCCCACCAAACTACTTGATCCAAATTCGACCCGACCCTAACTCACTATCCTTACTCAAGCGTGCTTTTCCCCCTCCCGCTCGCTGACCCCTGTCCGAGTGCAAGCAGCTCCCATGTCCCACTCGCACAACCTCCCAGCTGACCCGACAGGCTCAGCCATATTCACTGCGCAACTTGGCTCCCTCTCCGGCGCGCTGAGATGGTACTTGAAGCCCCGCCATGCGATGGCCCTGGAGCTAGCCTTCAGCTGCCACGCATCGTGACCGGGCTCACCCTTGCACAGTCAGCATGTGAATGGGCGCACAGGCGCCTTCAGCGCCAGGGGCATCGGCGTGAAGCTGAAGGTTACGGGAGGGCACTTGGACCTGAGGGGGACGAGGCCGGATGTGCAGAGCGAAGGAGGCACGGCAGATGGGCGAGCGCGCTCTCGAGACGCGCGAGGGGGTCCTCGGACCTGGCCACCCGGAGACCGCGCGGACTCTGAGCCTGCTGGCTGGGCTGTACATGCGCGATTCGAAGCGCTTTGGGGAGGCCGAGCAGATGTATCTGCGGTGCCTCACGATCCACGAGGGCGTAAGCCCTGCGCCCCGCCGCGCGACGCACCCTCCTCGCTACCCCCCCTCATTCAATTCACTCCCAGACGCATGCCCCTGCTTCCGGCTGGGCAGGAAGTGGATGCCTTGGTTTCCACTTGTATCAAATGCTGTATCGCTGCTGCGGCGCTCGTGTTGAAACAGAGCTCCCTGGCTTATATGACATGGGTTATAGGGCGGGATTTGCAGCTGCACGGCCCAAACCATCCAGACGTTGCGGCAGAGTTTGGGCACCTCGGCCAGCTTATGATGGTGAGATTTCAATGGAGCACCCTGACCAGGGACTCCACTGCCCATCCTTACGGGTCTGTTTGATTTTCATTAGGGACTCCACTACCCATCCTTACGGGTCTGTTTGATTTTCATTAGGGACTCCACTACCCATCCTTGTGGGTCTGTTTGATTTTCATTTGGGACTCCACGACCCATCCTTACGGGTCTGTTTGATTTTCATTAGGGACTCCACTACCCATCCTTACGGGTCTGTTTGATTTTCATTAGGGACTCGACCAATCCTTACGGGTCTGTTTGTTTTTATTAGGGACTACCACCCATCCTGGTGGGTCTGTTTGATTTTCATTAGGGACTCCACTACCCATCCTGATGGGTCTGTTTGATTTTCATTAGGGACTCCACGACCCATCCTTACTGGTCTGTTTGATTTTCATCAGGGACTTCACTACCCATCCTTACGGGTCTGTTTGATTTTCATTAGGGACTCCACGAAACATCCTTACGGGTCTGTTTGATTTTCATTAGGGACTCCACTACCCATCCTTGTGGGTCTGTTTGAGTTTCATTAGGGACTCCACTACCCATCCTTACGGGTCTGTTTGATTCTCATTAGGGACTCCACTACCCATCCTGGTGGGTCTGTTTGATTTTCATTAGGACTCCACGACCCATCCTTACGGGTCTGTTTGATTTTCATTAGGGACTCCCATCCTTGCGGGTCTGTTTGATTTTCATTAGGGACTCCACGACCCATCTACGGGTCTGTTTGATTTTCATTAGGGACTCCACTGCCCATCCTTACGGGTCTGTTTGATTCTCATTAGGGACTCCACGACCCATCCTTACGGGTTTGTTTGATTTTCACCAGTCATTTGACTTTCTTCTGTGAGTATGTTTTGATCGCTCCGTGAAGTAATTGTGCGGGGGGAGAGAGCGCAGGCCATGGATAGGCACGATGAGGCGCGGAGGTACTTTCACCGGAGCCTGACTACGCGGGAGAAGATTCTTGGGCGAGAGCACACGGACGTTGCACAGGTCTGAAAGGATTTGCAAGAACCTCTTATGCCTCAGCCAACAGCCCTTTCTGCGGCCGACTTTTGGAAACAGCAGGAGGCTCTCTTTGCATGGTCTTCGCATTTTAAGCGTTTAATCCCTGAGTAAAGATATGCAGGATTTCTCATTCCTTCGATGCTATGCGTGCGTGTTGCGGGAGGCCGCTGGAATTGAATAAGGGCGGAGGATGTGGGATGGTTCACTCGATGTGCCCTGCAGGTTGTGTGCAGCCTTGCGCGACTTTGCCAGAAGGAGGGGAAACTAAGGTGCATCCTCGATATGTTATGCATTTCCATATAGTCATCCATTCAATCTATCGACAGAAAGCAAGAACTGTGATGACTGCTCGTTGATTCCGCGCCCTGCACTTCTTGCAAGCACTATAAAATCGGCCACAGACCCATTCAGGATCTGGGCTCAAAATAGTTGTGGATGGCCATGTTGTCAGAAAGTTGTGTGTGGGGCCTGCTTGCCAAAAGAATGGTTGTGCCCGGGGGCAAGGAGGAGGATAAACGTCAGATGTGGACTGGGGAGATTTCACTGCGTAGGGAGGCGAGGATGCTGTTTGAGCGAGCACTCGAAATTTATCGAAAGGCTCTCGGTGATTCTCACCCCGATTGTCTTACCACAAAGGTGCGCTTTTGTCCAACTCGATACAAGTAGTGTGTATGTAGTCACGACACACGTCGCATGTGTGTTCGAGGATGTAGTGGCATGCTTTCGTAGTGAACCAAAAGTCATATGCGTGGCTATCCAGCATTTTAGCTGTCGACCATCAAGGTGTTTCCGGGGAGCAGAACTGGATAGAGCATTGCACTCGTCAGCTTGAAAAGAAGAAGAAGATGTCAAATCCTACAAAAGGACGAAATGCCGACTATCCGCCTCCGTCAGGGTTGAAGGCACGGAGAGACTGCTCGGGTAAATAAGGCACCTAGCAAATGTTGTTGGTAACAAGTTGTACTTTCGCTGGTAAAAGTGTTTGCATCGTGGTTAAGCAACATTTTCCGTTGAGTCGCCACAAGCCGTGCACGTCTTGTTGGTTTGTACAGTTTGACCACTGATCGTGCATGCCTACCGAGGTATATCGATGTTCGGCGAGTTTGCATAAGGCAGGTTCGGACGCATGTTCGCAATTTCGATTTGTGTATAAGATTGGGAGTGAAACTCGCTATATTGATCGCCAAGATTAACTAGGAAAAGTCTATGACAATGGTATACTAGGTGGGTGCGTGAAATCGGAAATTTTAAGAATGTTCTTCAGCAGTTGTTCAGCAGCAGCAGTTGAACTATCAAGGACATCAATAATTCAGCCAAGCATATCACATTATATCAACCTAGCTGCTCCGTGATCATCGATCCTAATCTTTGACATTCTGAAATCCGATTCCTACATTCTGTTCCGATGATTGTACGGGCAGCACTCTCTGAGGGAAACTGCTGTATTGTGAAACCCGCTAGGTTTTGTGCAAACGCCACGAGCTCGCAAACGATGTCCGGTGACCCGAACGACATCGCATATTCACCGAAGATCCCGAGGCACCTCGACCCATCTCTATCGCTGATGCAGTTGCTACCATCGCGCAAAACTTCCATTCAGCAGGCGGAAGCCGGGAGAAGCGTCGCGTATTAAGTCGCGGTCAGTGTCTGCTAACGGATGCCTCTGAGTTTCGCACACGCGGTAAGTGCGTTGTGATAAACCAGGGTTGATTTTCAATAGCAAGGGTAAAGTACGGTACTCGCACATCCGTGTTGGCGACCTTGTCACAGCTCACATGCCCGATGCCACACGCGCAACCAAAAGATTATATAAATTCCTTCGTTGGGTTATAAAATTCATCCTACATGTGCGTTGGACAGGTCGGTAAATCCTTGGATGCGCCTGAAATATGGCCTCCAGGGCGCTCCCATGACCGATATCCCCCCCACTCAATGTCATATATTCCGTTATTGAGGAGAACTTGCATCCTTGTTTCAGATGGGAAAGACGTTCGTAATAACGAACCCAGAAATCGAGGCGGCGGTCATTGCTGCGCCGATCCTGAAATAAAAGGTGGGAAATCGACACGTTGAAGCACCTATATGCAAGGCTCACAGAAAATTGCACATTGTCGGTACACAGATCGTATGTGCACGCGATGCTTTCAGAGCCTCGCGGGGGCTTCGCGTCGCTCGCCCTTGATCCGCGAGCAATATATCACGTATTCCTACCCCTCCTTAGCTCTTACCATTACGTATCGCTGATACATCATTTTCCATATATAAATTGTACATCGATATATCACCGAAAGCGTATTTTGGTACAACACAATATCGGTGACATATCAATATCGATTTGATTCGCAATCGAAAACGTAATGTGTAACCATGAAACTGCCTTTAGAAATCCAAGATATTGATAGATATCGAGTATCGGAGTTATCGTGGATAATTTTTTTTTGAATTATCAAGATATCTCGATCGGTGATTCTGCAACCGAGGTTGGACTTCGGCTCCGTGACGAAAAGGGCCCATACATGGACATGTCCCTAAATGGTTCGGGTAAATTTGGAGGCACTTTGGCACTTTGGCACGTTTAGGGACACTTTGACACATTTTGGGACACTTCAACACTTTTAGGGACGCTTTTGCACATTCAGGGACACAGTGACACACAAAGGGACAGTGGGGACACATTTAGTGTCAACGCGAGATACAAGCACACCGCGGAAGGAACATACATTAGCTGGGAACTATATTATTCTGGGAGCAAATTTTGATTGTTTCCGGAACAATTAACTTTTGATTTTCCCCGTAACAATGAATTTTGGCTGCGGGAAAGCATATTTAGGGTTTAGTGTTAGGTTTTTAGGGTGCCTGGCTACTGGATAACCCTTCTAAACTCTCACTAAACCCTAAATATGCTTGTCCGTAGCCAAAATCCGTTGTTACGGGGGAAAACAAAAGTTAATTGTTCCGGAAACAATCAAAATTTGCTCCCGGAAAAATTAAAACCTCATTAGCTGGGTGTCAAATCGGCATCGTGGTAATCGTAGACGGAGATCGCATATATGCACGTGGCATTCTCAGCACATTTCCTAATTGAGTAAAAAAATCATTCAACATTGCGAAGATGCCAACTCAGGTTGCTAGCCTGAAAAACAAATCACATGACAGATGACACATTGACGAAAAAATATGTTTTCTCGATTTTTTTGTTTTTTCAAAAGAAAACGTCGGGGGTATTTAACAGATGCCGCTCGTGCAAACATTTCTTTAAAAATCATTACTTTTCGACATTTCGACGAAAAAATCGCAGATATGGTCTCTGGTCGGGGACGCCAGTTCAAGAACCTCCCTCCTCCCCCCCCCCCGCTTCAATACACGTTCTGTGAAATATAATGACACCTAGATGATATGCCCACGTGGGACAGGTGAATCTTGCTTTGGAACGATCGGGGCTCGTTTCGGGACAGTGGGGAAATGTTTAGGGACACGTTGACACATTTAGGGACAGTGGGGACACATTTAAGGACATGCCCCTGAAAGTGTCAAAGTGTCCTTAAATGCGCCCGAACTATTTAGGGACATGTCCCTATATGGGTCCTTTTGCCTCTGTGACTGTGACTCGGTCGGCTCGTATTTGTGACACCTGCCGTAATGTATCATGACTGTCATGAAAATATAAGACCTGGAAACACAGCTTAGCTTAGATAGTAGCCAGTGATGTGCAATAATACTCTGCTTTTTAAGTTATTGGAAGTTGTCGGAACCGCATTAAAAAACAATTCTCGCAGCTTTCGTACCACCATTTCCGTCCTTTAGTGCTTCGGGGTTTCTGATATTTGGTCTTGCGCTATGCAAGGCTAAACGGGCGCTTGGGATGGGCTGGATAGATGCGTTCGCGTCTGCCTACGCTCCTGGTCCCTCAGCGATTTTTAACCGTGGGTACGCTGATGCAAACTGCGAATGAAACTGGGTCGCGAGCCCAAAGGTTACAATGACTTCCGACGACGACGACAAGTCATTATTGTATCGCGTGACCCCGAAAACACCGCCGGCGCCGACTTGGGCACCCTCGGCGGTCCTAGCTAAGGACTTTTATCGCGGAGTGTGCGACATGCATACAAGTGCAAATTCATATCCTTAACCGTTAAACGCTCAACCAAGGGTCCCATTAAACGAAGTTGCCAATGCTGCTGTCAATGGAAACCAGTAATTCTAAGCTGCATCGTACTGTAAATTCTCTAAGGTGCGTAAACCGTCTACAACCGACGACGCAACCCCTTACATCCTACGAACAAAACCAGTTGCTGTAGAAGTGATGTGTGATGTTGCATGGGGTGGTGTCACTGCATGCCTATTTCACTGCCTCGCATGGGACCACCCTAACTTGGTGGCATGGATCAGTTGCACCTCATTAGCCCGATGGGTACCACGTCATCTTGGGCCCAAGTCCTTCAAAAAATGTTTTAACCCAACGTTGTGACATCTGCGCATCTGCAGAAGAGCAGAACCTGAAATGTGGTCTGCAAACTAGGGGTTCGGACAATTGTGCACTGGTCCCTAAATTATGAATAAGGTGCTATAGAAATGTAAGCACCATATGAATCAGGATATGAGGTCTAAAGCTCAATATCAAATCTTCACACAACGCGGGACATTAGCAAAAGGGTTCGCTATTTCCATGCTTGGATTCTGCGGTGGCCCCTCTAGTCCCCACGAGTCCAAAAATATGGCGAGCTCTTCCTCTGTCAACATCGCAGCTTCTATAGCAGCCTCAATCACATCTCTTTGCATGTTCTCGTCGCCTATGAACACAAGCTCTATCCTCCGGTCATGTGTGAGCGGATGCCACAAATTTGCATTCTTCAGCCGTTCAGCCTCTCTTTGATAGCGTTGGATCCCTCGATTGATGCCCGTCAATTCTTTAGGGTCTGGTTGCCTTCCTTTCAGCTGCCCCCAGTTGGCCAACACATCCAAGCCTGTGGTGCAAACAAGGTGCGTGAGGAAGGGGGCCAGAACCTCTCCCTAAAACATATCACCCACCGATGGAATTCTGTGGACTAAAATAGAGCAACGCCATTCGCGGAATCGTGTTGTTGCAATAACGCCAATGGCATTGCTCTGTTCAGTTCAATAGAATTTCACCCCCTGGTAATCGCTTTTAGTGGGAGGTACTGCCCCCTTGTGCGTGTCCCACTCGGCGTATCAAACCAAGCTAATGCGAGGGGGGTTCGTGAAGGCACACAAGCGACCGGTGCGTATGTGTGTTGGCATGGGTGCCTTCACACACCTCCCTTGCATTGCTCACAGATCGAAAATGACGTCGCTGATGCGGTATGGCAATTGCATCCTACAATGCGCGCCGATTGGGTGAACATTCTACAATGCAACATCATTGGATGCCCGTTCAGCGATATGTACATCTTATAATTTCTTGTTACACGTAGACAGCGCCCTAGGACAGCGACGATCCGAGAAGAAGATACAGGGTTGATAGTGGACCATACCCCCTACCACAAACCCCTCTCCCACATACACAGTAGGGTTTAATTCCAATTCAAACACGTCCTCGACACTGTTTCATAATTCGATGTGCATAGGATGAAGGTGGCCCCGGGTCTGCAGGCACTACTTCTATGCAAGGAAGATGTGCGAGGGCACCCGCGCACCTGTCTGTGCCCACAACTGATTGACGATGACGTCACCAATGCGGCCGACGTGGGAGTAGTCCACGCGGGTAGTTGGCTCTGCCTGGGTCCAAAAGCAGCCCTTGGCTCGCAAGACACCGCGTAGCAACGTTTGGTCGCGCAAACATTCGGACCATCTCCCGGCGTGGAATGGACGCCCCATCCGGCGAATTGTGAAGTGGCTGATCCCGTATTCATCCGCCTCAGAGTGCGGGCCTTTGGCCAGCTCGTCCGCCCACGCGGGCATGGTGCTAAACTGGGACTCGTCATACTGCGGCTCGGAGAGGAGGGCGGACACGTCGATGGCGGAGTGCAACGTGCGGATGATCTCTGCTGTAGGGTTCAGCATCCTCAGAAGTTGTTGCACCTTGCGGCTCTCCGCAGGGGCGACCAGGTCCGTTTTGTTCAGCAATAGGGTGTTTGCAAATTGGACCTGAGGGAGCACGTGGGACACAATCCTGGAACACCGCGCCTCTACGGTACAGGCCAGATGTTTGAGAGTCAGCAAAGTTTGTCGAGAGGGTTGGGGGGTGACAGTTGGAGAGTGAGGCCCGGTGACTGAGGCTTGGTGAGCGAGGGATGGAGAGGGAGGGTTGGACAGGCAGGGGCAGAGAGGGAGGGGGGACCTGTTCCATGAGGAGGAAGGCAAGCGGCCGATCGTCCCCAGGCATTGAGCCCATGCCGAGCTGGTGAAGTGACTCTATCGAGTGCAAGTGCTCCACGAATGTGGCGCAGTCCACGACGGTTACGAGAGAGTGCAGATGCGCTGCGTCTTGCAGCGCTTCTAGACCTCTCGTCGCTGCTGTCAGCGCTGCCCGCTTAGCCTCGCCCTCTTCGCCCGGAGCCACCGCGTTAGCCAAGCTCTCTATGCGCAGGGAGAATGTTTGGGCGACAGGGTGCGGCTCGGATATGCCGGTGCTCTCCACGAGAATATGGTCGAGGCCTCCTCTCTGGGCTAGCGTAGCCAGCTCGATGACCAGGTCGTCTCGAAGCGTGCAGCAGATACAACCATTCTCAAGCTGCACCATGCCCTGAAGGTCCTCGCCCGCTGCGTTCCGAACCAGGTCAGCATCGATGTTGATGTCGGCCATATCGTTCACCACCACCGCGAGGCGCTTCGCATGCTGCTGCTCTGACAGGATGTGGTTCACCAGCGTTGTTTTCCCAGCGCCGAGGAAGCCGGAGAGGACTGTCACAGGCACTGTGGCCGGTGTCTGGGATGCTGATGTGGCGAGGAGCCTTGCGGTAATGTTGCGCGATGCACAGGGAGCTGGCCCCCATGACCCCATCCTTGCGCACGCTGCGCTCCTCATAGCGAGGCGCAGCAAACTCATGCTGCGCTTTCAGATGCCCTGCCACAGCAGCAGGAAAGTAACAGTAACTTGCATGTGTAACAGATTATGGAAAGGGGCATTGTCGAGACGACAAGCAAGTTTCCCCCATGTTGCAACACAATGCCTGTGCTCACTCTAAGGCTTATTATATAGGACTCTAATGCGCATACAATAACCTGATTCGTACAAGAGTACGGAAGCCATCGTCCGATATTTCCGGGGAGAATAGGTGGCAAGATGACGCCGCCAACGAAAAGCAGTTTATTCACCAACTCTGTGATTGTCTACTCGGCCACACATAAATATATGCACATATTATGGTGCCCCTCCCGCTGCACTAGTCATCACCCTGGCTTGCAGTAGAGTTGTATTATCCACTTCCCTACTTGCATATAACGCTGTGGATAAAAAATATACTAAAGTATGGTATGAATATTGGTAGATGAATGTATCCGAGGCCAAATGAAGTTCGACGTGGTTGCTCATGATCTATTTGATAGAGGTGGGCGTTTGGGTTTGTATTAATCACCAATAGCACTCCTCAACGCGCACTCGCCGGGGATAAACCAGATGACTGATCCGAAGCACAAACCATTCACCAGCCGACCAGCGAAAACGCTAGAGTGATACCAAGCGCAAAAACCATAAAGCCCAATATACTTTTTGAAAGAGCGCCGTTCGAGGGCACCGAAGGGAGCACCTCGAAGTACAGCAGCTGGTCATGCTGTAGCCTACCTTGCAACTGGAAAACCCTACCAGCCTTGCACAGGAAGGGAGTGTGACGTGTACCTCGGGACTTAAAGGGGCTACAAAGCTGCCTGGCGGTCACTGGCGGAATGCGGCTCAAACGAAAACTGTTAAAAAAACACTCACAAGGCACCAATCCTGAGAGTGCCGGATCTGTCCACCAGAAAAGTCATTTGCGCCTCTCTCTTATCTTATATGTTACTTGCAAACGAATGTCGCCTAACGCAAATGCTGTTTGTCAAAAGCTGGAATGTATGCAGGAGTCTCGATCACGTTGGCGGTAAGGTCGGGAGCTCCACCTGCCGTAGGGTGTAGAGAGCGCAGTCGAGTCACAGAGCGCTGTATCCGGACTGCCCCCTGTTCACGTAGTTGGGATTCGCTCCACCAGGTATCAGGTGGGGCAAGGTATGTGGTTTCGAAAAGGTCGGGCGGGTAGGCAGGCACTTTTGAAAGCTCAGTCTCCGAAGGGGCTAGTTGCACGGAAAACGTCTCCGCGTGTGTCGGCAGATGTTGGAAAGAGCGCACGGTCCCAAAAGCGTTACATCCGCTTTGAAAGTACCTTCCAGAATGATTGTTTGTGAAAAGTGCCTTTATGTTGGTAATAATTACATAACGTCGCGAGACGCTAGTTATCCCATATATCGCCAGGCCTTCCCGAACCCCAAATGTTTGAAGCAAATCGCTCTCCTTCCTATCGCCCTCCTCCCACGCCAGAATGATATGACATGACATCATGTGTCATTGACATGGCGACATGTGGCGACATGTGTCATGCGATGGACACCCGTCGCGCCGTCGGCTTTGGTTATTGTAGGTTTAAGGTTATTGGTATTGCAAGAACTGGGGGGAGGGCGTGGCGGTTGACGGGAGCGTGGAGCAGGGGGTGCCGACCATCATGAGCGCAGAGGTTACCGATTTGACGCAGTAGTTAGTCTCGACCAGTGGGATAGGACTGGTTGTCATGGCGGTGGTTGTAGATTTAGATCGTACAGTAGTCGGATTCTCCATTTATGTGTTAGCCGGGGCGGTAACGCTTTTGGGATTGAAACTGCTTGATGAGAACTGTAAAAATATATATATAAGGGAAAATATATATATCACAGAACTCAGGGGAAAACAGCATAGCTCTGGTCGAACTAAAATTGCATAACATAAAATAATGGGTGTTTTATGCGGGTATGTTGTGAAACGGTCGGGCGGCAGATGACACGGTGACAGGATGAAAGATGCAAAATGACAGGGTCACTAAGGGCAAGGGGTGAACTAAGGGAGATCTGGACTCCCCCCATACAGTGGGAAAAGTCCAATCCCCATGACACCACCTCACCCCGAAGGTGTGAGTGGCCATGTCAAGATGCATGCAACCCTAAACCTAACCCAAAGTAAATAGATTGTTAAGGCCTAAGGGGCCTTTTTCAGCCCAACTAGCAAGCACAATTGTGCACGGAGCGTTGCCTCTACAGTCTAATTCTAAAGGTTAGCAGGTTGCAAGATTCATCTGGGTCTGTCGATGCGGGCGGCGGCGGCGTAGTTCTCGATTGAGGTCCAACGCCAGCGAAGTGGTGAAGGTCCAGGGTGATTAACCAATGCCTTTGCGGTGCCAAACTAAGCCAAAAACGGCATGGCACCATGTCAGGGATATGACCGATGACACATGTGTCATACATGTCATACCGGCCATACATGTCATACATGTCATACCATGTCATTTCATGTCATGTCATATGTCATAATGACATACAGTCGTCGAGTATTGTCAGTACGGTCGACTATGACATGTACAGTCATAATGTCTGTCATCCACTTAAGGTGAGTGACATCTGTCATCGAGAGGCCAGGTATTGGCATCGAGATGGCGAAGCAAGACAAGTCTTGAAGAACCGAAGTGTTCTGAGAAGACGCGTCTTCGCTTCAAGCATGAAATGAACAGCATGCGAGCATCAATGGCTATATCGACCAGCCGATGCGGGTAGTTCACCCAATGCCCTCGGGTTCACAACCCGATGGTGGTAACGCGTATGACGCGTGAGGGCATTGGAAGTATATGAGGAGCATTGGGATCAAGCAAGCACTTCTGGTCTACCAGTTTGCTGCACTCATACCCCACCATATACTTGCGCGTGCTTGCTACAGTTCAATAGCAGCCGCGCCACATATCAAGTCCGTATAGGACCGTGACAGTGGTACTCTCCGCTCAGGCGAAGAACGAGAACGCGAGTGTGTGCAGCAGACTTGATATATTTTGTATATAGATCTGTATACGGTGCGACAGAGCTCGCACATACATATATTTCGAATATCGTCACGCATAAGACAGCATTCGCTGCAATATCGTCAGCGAACGGCGGAGTGTGCAACAATATCATCAGCGCGATCATAATTATTCGCAGCTAACAGCATATCAACAGTGAACAAATTGCGACAAGGTGTGCGCACGAGTCAATGAATCGTACATGTATGTTGTCAAATATCGCAGGGTTGGTACGGTATGCGAGAATCAAGCGCGCGAACGAAAAATGATCGCCAGTACATATGATTCGCATTAACTGCGACAGGGACGCGCACAATTTCGTTATCAGCGCATTCGCAATCATACTATGCGACAAATATCAGCGAAAGCGACATACACATTCATACTGTGCGAAAAGGATGTGCTACAGCGATGTTCGCAAATGTTCTGCACGAATCGTTCAGTGCGACGTACACGTGCGATGATTTTAGCTCGTTCAGTGCGACGCACACGTGTGACAATTTTAGCTTGTGCAGGGGACGCATCGATTTGTGGTGCATCGGTATGCAGCGCGACATTCATATTTATCACGCGCAGACATAAAGTGCGATTTCAATGTTCATACAATTTTGCACCCGATGGACATACAATACTTCGCAGATGGACACACAATACTCCGCATGTGGACGCATGATGCTGCGCAGAGGGACGCATGATGCTGCGCAGAGGGACGCATGATGCTGCATAATCAACAATACATACATGCTGCAGAAATATTGTGTGCAATGCCATCATCATCATCACACACACATGTTGTGCATAAGTATATACCATGTTGTCATCATTATAACAACATGCTGTGATTGATAGTGTGATAACTTTTGTCACTATCCCACTTATCACACTTATCCCACTTATCACTATCACATACTGCAACCCATTATCACATACTGCAACTTGCTACACATACTGTAACTTGTGCACCCAATTACACTGTAATAATAATCAATCTGATCATATAAATCTAGCATACATGCACATATGCATACCAGCCTGATCACGATAACGGTTGGCATACACATGCATATACCAACAGTGCAACATAGATGTATTTGCAGAGGATTAAAAAGTAAGGGCTTATCTGTAAACCATCGTGTAGTTCTGTTGATCGATTCGATGGCGACCTGTCCGCGCCTAACCGACCATGGGCTTGTACCCCATGGAACCGGGGGTTTATCCAGCAATACACCTATATCACACTGCAACATGCATATCACATATACATGCTAGATCTTGCAAGTATAGGCTATATTGAAATCCAAATGGTATAAGGTGCCAGTCTTGGTCATTAAGACAGGAATTAGCTCAGTTATCCCTGACGGAGGATTTGGGATGGGATAACTGTTCTCCTGTTGATCAAGATGGAATACACACCGGAGCCACTTGTGAAAATATACCATTCAACTCATCATCCATCATCATGATGAGAAGTGCAGGATTACAACAGTATAATAACTATATTGATATGCATCATACTTGCTATATGCTGTCCAGTGGTATACAGATTAACTTGTATGATTAATCACTATCAATTTGCTTAAGTGTACTGAATCAGTAAGTACCTGCACAATACATAAGTCACTGGCATTACTATGTATGCTGACATTACACTGATTCACTAACTAAGTGTATATGGTCAAGTATAAATCAACATCACATGTATGATGCATAGATACCATCCAACAAACACATGTGCGTGTTGGATGTCAGTGATGGCGATAGATAAGGGAACAGGATGAATCCACATGCTGAAGGGCTGGGTGGAGAATATCTCCAGACCCGAAGGCAGTATACAGTGTTCACAAAACAGCTGGTAACTGTTGAACACTGTCCATGCCCCTTTCACTCTATCGCTGGAGCAACACCGTCATCTTCTATGCATTTGACAGTTGATTCAGAACCTGATCACTTCAAAGCATATTTCAGTAATCACACAGATTAGAACTCATCTTGACAATGATGTAGCGGATATAGGTATTTAAACAGACATTGCTCTAATTGTTCAAGCACTGTTCCGATTTGCTTAGAAACTGAAGATATCATTTTGATACTCTTCCAGTGCACCGCCATATGCCTAAGCAAATGATAATTACCTGATTACTATGAGCATTTGCTCAAGTTACTTAGTATCTGGATGGCACCACCATCCAGAGTATCGTCATAAATTCGAAGAGATAAAGAAGACCTCCAGCAGACCCATTCGTGGGTAGGCAACGTGATCAACAGCCAAGGACAGGCGACCGAACCGAGGAGTTATCTCGCCTGAAGCTATTAGCTAAGGTTATCTAAGGAATTGACAGTCCTACTCGGCTGTACATGCCAATGCGGTAGACAACATTTCCCGAGCAGCAGAAATCAACCGAGCCAGATTCAATAAGACTCACATGCCCCGACAATTTGCAGTAGGGCAGAAAGTTCTTCTACGGACTGAGTTTATTCAATGGACTGGTTTGACAGAGGCAGGCAGACACTTTAACCCTTAAACCGTTTTCTGGGTCATATATAACCCAAGGGTACCTAAAATTGATTTATGAAGCCGTCTAAAATCCAAAAATGCTTTTGAAAACAGTTTTGAAAACAATTTTGAAAAGGTCTCCCTTATGCGCATCAAACTGCGTGCCCAATGTCTCTCAAAACTGTCGCATGCTTCCAAGATCAAACGATGAAGAGTGTGAAAATCGTTTGACGCAACACACGGTTATGGTTTGCGCATGTTCAACCCTATTTAGGTCACATTACATCTTCAACACATAGCTAGGCGTTATGCAAAACATGCTAGGGTCATGATTAGGGTTTACACGGGGCAGTGGATACGCATTCAGCGCCGCAATGCGTGAGATATACATTCATTGGTGACATCGCATTTTCACTCGATGCTCAATTTTGAACAATGCAGTACGATGCGCCTTTGAAATACGTTTCAAGTGGTATGCTCAAAACGCAAATCGGCCTTCGTATGCGGCGGCTATATGGAAAACACTGACTTCAACCAAAACCAAAAATAGTTATGACGGTTTAGGGGATAAGCAGCGATATATTGGGCCGTTCACCATATCTAAAGTTGTCAGCCATGGACGTGCTTATGAGCTAGATTTCGGGGATCTGGACATTCGTATCCATCCGGTTCAGCCTGTATCCAGAATAGAGTTGTACAATGACTCGATCCAAGCACCTTTGCCTCTGCCACAGGTGATCACCGAAGAAGGGCAACCACTGTTTGAGATATCACACATACTCTCAGATAAGATCACTAGAGGTGTCAAGTACTATTTAGTGCGATACGCAGGCTACGGCCCTGAACATGACACCTGGGTCAACGCCACAGAGCTGACCAATGCAGCAGAGATAATAGCTGCCTATGAAGGCTAACAATATATTAAAAGCCTATTGCCCTTACTTCTTGTAATATAAATTATACTAATACATGTCGATCATCTTTATACCCTGTTCTTAATGTTCTATCATTATGTTGTATCAGGAGCAGGAAATTG
Source organism: Cymbomonas tetramitiformis (assembly GCA_001247695.2). Classification (NCBI taxonomy): domain Eukaryota; kingdom Viridiplantae; phylum Chlorophyta; class Pyramimonadophyceae; order Pyramimonadales; family Pyramimonadaceae; genus Cymbomonas; species Cymbomonas tetramitiformis. The sequence continues at coordinate 44,116 of LGRX02033671.1, read as the reverse complement.
ATCCTTCCTTGCTAAGGTGTAGTGAGCCTTGTACCAAATCATACCCTTGCACAGATACGCATACATGCGGGTACCATATCTGTGGATAAATAAAAGCTGCTATGCTACCTTTGCCAGACCGTGGTTTGTCATTCGGATCTTATGACCAGATTCCGCAGCTACCGGAATACTGAGGTAGACGGAGTTGTGATCCTGAGTTATGATTGACATACATAACTAAACGAATTCACATTAGTACGTTGTCGAATCCATCCTATGAAATGTTCGTCAGTGCGCGCGTACCGGACCGAAAAAGGAGTTTGGCAGTCGAGTGAGGATTTAAAGTGGACTTATAAAGACCCTCCGATATCTCGTAAGCAGGGCCTCCTCCGTTTGCATTAAAAACAAGCCTTATTCAAAAAGGGCTCTCCATTCTGCCTGTGAACCTCCATAGTAGCTCATGGAGGGGAGGAAGGGGTGGATGCACTATATAAGGCCGTGGAAACATGTACCCAATGGGTTTTCGTCGATCGGCAAGCGCAATATCTATCCGTAACGTAAACCTCGGAAAATACCCTGAGCGTCACTCTGAAATACGAAACGCAAATCAAGGGGGGGCACATCCTAAGAACTGTAGGGCTATATGCCTAAGATGAGAGTTTAGTGGACTCAGTTCCCCCCGATATCCTAAAACACCTTGAGGGACGCCTCATCGGTGTAAGAAGACTGGCCAGCTCAACAACAAAGACATCAAAGACATATACAAAGGTATGCGCCCTATATTGTGAGGTCACAACACTTCTAAGAGGGGAGATCTGTCAGGGATATGACCGATGACACATGTGTCATACATGTCATACCATGTCATACCATGTCATTTCATGTCATGCCATATGTCATAATGACATACAGTCGTCGAGTATTGTCAGTACGGTCGACTATGACATGTACAGTCATAATGTCTGTCATCCACTTAAGGTGAGTGACATCTGTCATCGAGAGGCCAGGTATTGGCATCGAGATGGCGAAGCAAGACAAGTCTTGAAGAACCGAAGTGTTCTGAGAAGACGCGTCTTCGCTTCAAGCATGAAATGAACAGCATGCGAGCATCAATGGCTATATCGACCAGCCGATGCGGGTAGTTCACCCAATGCCCTCGGGTTCACAACCCGATGGTGGTAACGCGTATGACGCGTGAGGGCATTGGAAGTATATGAGGAGCATTGGGATCAAGCAAGCACTTCTGGTCTACCAGTTTGCTGCACTCATACCCCACCATATACTTGCGCGTGCTTGCTACAGTTCAATAGCAGCCGCGCCACATATCAAGTCCGTATATGACCGTGACACACCACCAGAGTGAATGCGTCCTGGGCGGTGGGGTAGGTAGGTGGGAGGCGAGATGCAGAATATGCGGCGAGGGCAGGTGGCGAGACGCTGCCCGGTGTGGGCATTAACTGCGAAAGGGGCGAAGCACCACTTGGCACCACCAGGTGGTGACAAAGGGTTGGAGTAGGCGAAGTTGGCAAAGGTGGCGAGACGAAGATGTTGGGCACAAAATTCTCGCTGTTGGTGGCGGAGATGGCAAACGAATTGTTGGTGTCTGGTGCATAAGCACCACCAGACACCACCAGACCGTAGCCAGAGGTAGGATGTCGTTGTTTAAGGTATGCCAGGGCAGAGCGAATAGCGGAGATGCGCTGACGCTGTCGTACAGTCGCCATTCTTCGGGCGGTTGCAAAATCTGTGGGGTATGAGGTTTGGGTTTGGGTTGAAAACGTAACTTTTCGACAAATTAACAATTCCCAACAATGAAAAAAATCAAATAAGGGTAGATTTTCGTGGGGAAGACGTCGGTGAAGTCAAAATAGGCCTCCGGTAAACCACTTTTGCTGCAGTCGAGGTGCTCTTGTCCAGAGGGTTGGAGAAGCCAAATCAAACGTTGGGCTTAGGGTCAAAGAAAAGGCAAAAATGCGCGGGCGATTTGGGAGCCGCTCGCAGGGCAAAGGGGGATCGGGTCGTTGACGCCAATGAGGTAGCGCCAAGAGGTTCTTTTGGAACCGGGTGTCCAAGAATCAAGCTGGGAGTTGACGGTTTGAGATGAGAATATAATTTAACCTTTCACTCAAGAGGGATTCGCAACTAGGCGGCGAATTGGGCGGTGTGCAAGCGCGAAACTGGAAGCCGGCTTGAAGGCTGCAAAGGGACGTCGTTTTATCTTGGCGTAACTCTGCGATCGGAACTAGGAGCCGAGGGTAGCGAACTGGGAGCCGCTGTTTGGGTGTAGAATCGGATCTGGGAGCCGAAGCGAGCTAGTTGCGAGCGAAATTCTCCACCGGTGGTGGGACCATAACCTGATGAGAACTGTAAAATATATATATACAAGGGAATATATATATATCACAGAACTCAGGGGAAAACAGCAGAGCTCTGGTCGGACTAAAACTGCATAACATAAAATAATGGGTGTTTTATGGTATGCTGTGAAACGGTCGGGCGGCAGATGACACGGTGACAGGATGAAAGATGCAAAATGACAGGGTCACTCAGGGCAAGGGGTGAACTAAGGGAGATCTGGACTCCCCCCATACAATGGGAAAAGTCCAATCCCCATGACTGCCCTTGACCTTGCATGGTAGTCGGGGGGCGATTTGCCTCCCCGGGGTAGATTAGTTGAAGTCATGCGATGGACCCTGCAAAAGTTTCATTCCCAACCAAATGACCTGAGTTGATCCTCGGGACCCAGTGGGGGTGTTGGGCGGAAATTTACGACAGCTGCGGCCTCGTAGCTGATGGGGAAACATAAATGCATTCTTGATAGCAACGATACATGTTGGTATGTCAGGGTCATGACCGATGACATATGTGTCATACATGTCATACGTGTCATACCTGTCAGACATGTCATACCATGTCATGTCATGTCGAGTCATGTCATATATTATAATGACAGACAGTCGTCAGTACGGTCGACTATGACTGTACATGTCGTCAGATGATAAGTCACATCATCTGTCATTATTCAAGGAAAGACTTGAATGACACCTGTCATCGAGAGTTCGTATGTCGAACTCGAAGATGGCAAAGCAAGATACGATCTTGAAGTAACAAACAAGAAATCATCTTCGCTTCAAGCATGTGCGGAACAAGCATGCGCAGTATTATGGGGCGAACGTATTATTCGTTCTGACGATACTGGTCGTTCAACCAATGTCTCGGGTTCACAACCCAATGGCGGTACCATCTATGCGATGGGAGACATTCGGTATTTAGATGAGCTAGCGTTGTGCTAGAGGCAGCATCTTCTCACAGAAGTCACTGCACTCATCCCGCTCATAACTCGCACGTGTGTTACAATCCAATAACACCGCGCTTTCTATTATATTATTGATATATTGAGGGCTCGCATATCAGCCCTAATAGATGGTATTCTAAACTCGTCGAGGCACGAGAACGAGAACTCAAGTGAGTGCAGCGTCAGATATAGTATATATTGTATTGTTCGCAGGTTGCAGGTTCGCGCATACAGGCGACAGCGTTCGCAATCATATTGAATATCTGCATAGCGAATAATAATATCTGTACGCTCGAATATCGACAGCACACGGATTGTGCGAGGATTTATCATCGCGAACATATTCGCAGCTGATAGCATTCGCAGAGAAATCGTCTTGACACTATAAACGACAAGGTGTGCGCACAGTGTACGGATCGTATACATATATATGATGTCAAAATTCGCAGGGTTGTCACGGTATGCGAGATGCAGATGCGCGAACGAAAAATGATCGTCAGTACATATGATTTACATCAACTGCGACTGGACGTACGAAATTTCGTTTAACAGCGCGATCGCATTCATTCATGCGACAATACACCGGCGACAATGATATACTTTGTGAATAAATAATTGGCAACATCGATTTTCGCAAATGATCCGCTATAACCGTCCATGATAATCCGCTCGTACGATGATTTTTAGCTCGTCAGCGCGATGTGCACCTGTCATGATTTCATCGGATGCAATAAACGCACGATTTTAGGGCGCATGATTCCTGATGCATCTACATGCAGCGAGATATACACATGTCTACAATGTCCGCCGTCCGTACATACGCCATGTTACGCACGTCAATATCCTCTGCACAACATTTGTATACTCGCAGGGATATTTTGGATGGACGCCTGATGGACACATGATCACTATAATGCAGCATTTCACACTATGTCTTGATGACTGCAGAGATATTTCAAACCGTCAGCATTTGTATACTTATTACAATATAGTGTGCAAGATATGTGTATACTGAGGTTGCAATGATTGCAACACACACATACATGCAGCATCCACCAACATACAGCACATGAGTATATGCGGCATTACACCATGTATACATTCTATACTGAGTGACTGCAATATTGTAAGTTGTGCATGCATCATCACAAAAACAGCTTGATCACGATATCAGCTGTAGTATATATACCAGTTTGATCACGTTAGCAACTGGAACATTAGCATCATCCTGCAATATACTGAACATTATACAAGCACATTGCAGTGCATGCTAGATTATATTAGAACTCATGTTAGCATAAGGTGCCTGAAAGTAGTCTTAACATCATAATTAGCTCGTTATGTCCCGGTGGAGCCGAGATGCTCTTCGGATCACATACCGTTCTATGATGGATTACTGGATGGAATACTCACCAGAGCTACATGTAAAATCAACCAGCAACTCATTATTGTGAATGAGATTATATCAGGATTACAATAACCCCTAACTTGATATATATCATGCTAGATTCATTCAGTACATGGTATGCTGATCACAATCCTGCATGATAACTATCTGGGAATATTGTAATACCAGAAGTCACCTTCCTGTAAGTGTGTAAAGTGAAAACACACACACACACTGGCAAAAGTACTAATCAGCAGTACTACACATTGCACACACACTGACATTTACTGTATATATTGACATTCACTGACTCAGAGTGAATTGATCAACTATAATGTCTATCATGTGCATGATAATATGGATACCATTCCACAAACACATGTGCGTGTGGAATGTCAGAGATGGCGATACATATGGGAGCAGGATAAGACAACATGCTGTAGGGCTGGATGGAGTTATCTCCAGACCCGAAGGCAGAATACTGTGCTCATTACAACAGCTGGTAACTGTTGAGCACAGTCCATTCACTCTCACATATCGCTGGAGCAACAACAACCACTATACTGCATTTTGACAAATGACTCAGTATTGATCAGCACAAAAGCATGTACCTAACCAGATCAGTACATACATATATTGAGCTGACATAGGTTGTTGTGGACATACACACATATATATATGTGTTGTGCTAAACTGCTTTGATTATAATCAAGCTATGTCCAGATATGTTTGAAATTTAGAGATATCATTTTGATATACTCTTAGAGCACAGTCATATGCTCAAACATATCATAGGTTGATAAGTTATCACTAAAGTGGATAATCCGCTTATAGTTGGTATACCTAAATATCATTAGGGAGTGCATTTACTTCCATGGGTTTCAAATCAGTAAAACCCACAGATATGATCAACCACAGATGTTGACATACAGGAATATTCACTTTTATGCCATGAAAATTGTCATGTGCAAAGGTGAAGTGAGTTGCAGTACTTCTGTACTTTGCAGCTTACACACACACAAAGATATATTACTATGGAAAACAATAAATAAGCCGAAAAACGGCCAAAATGGGTGAAATTCGTTTGCGATAGATTTGAAAATTGAAAATTCGACCCTATTTTATTTGATATTATGATTTTATACCTATTAAGGTATCAGAAAATCATGACGGCCATAGTCATATCTCGTGTAACACCCTAGATAGCAGGTGTGGAATATATAGGGGTGTACATATTGGCTGTAACGAAATGCGTGAAAAGTTCACACGTTTGATTTCAAAATGAAAAATTCGGGTTGATTTTTTTTGCTGATCTGATTATTCAGCTATCAACAAATATTCCCTGATTTATGCAGCACTTGTAACACCCTGTAACACCCCTAAAATTAAATGTGTGTGGCAGGGGTGTAACATACCTCCTGCAAACCACGTAACATTCAGTGTGACATTAAATGCAGTTTTGCTTAAAAATGTTTGCAAAATATTTATACTGCTTTAATTTTACCTATATTAGGGTTACTGATGCCAAGTAACACCCTAAACACACTGAAGGGGATATGGGCCACTGTAACGTAACATGCCCTAAATGCCACTTAAATATTGGATACACTTCGTGTTCGGCATAAATATATCATGCTGTAATCAGCACAGACATGATAATATTTCGGGCAGCAACCCAAAAACTGCAGGGCAACAACCCAAAAACTGCAGGGCTACAACCCAAAGACTGTAGGGCTGCAACCCTAGAACTGTAACAGCTGCTTCCTATAAGGAATGCATGCTATATATGAGGTAAAAGGGCAATTGACAACTGCCTTATGTTCACACTTCCTTGAGGGGGGAAGAAGGTGGATATATATACATAATTACCTCATTATAATGTACAAATGTACTACATGTATGTAAACATACAGATATACTATACGTATAAACATAGATATATATACTATATATATACCACACACACACTCAGTTAGCTGAAGGCATCTTTTGTGTTGTGTTTTGTTTTTTAGATGGTGGTATTCGAAGAGGAAGAACCAGAAATTCCAGCCATCAATCCAGATCCATCGACATGGTTTTTCGACATTCTAGGCTCCTATGATTCATTCAGCCGGTTCAAGGTTCCGAAGTGGATCGCTGGTTATGACAACACTCAAACCAGATTCGACCAGATAGGATACTTCGACAACATCAGTCGTATGAGGCCCGATATGAGCCGATATAGGGATCCAGCCAATGAACCGAAGGAACCAGAGACTGAGTACACAGAAGACAATTCTCCAATAGTCTTTACAGATCCTGACGATGATTCTATTCCAGCACCAGCTCCACCCAGTTTGGTCCCAAAGGTGAAGATGACACCACCTAGTGGCTACTGCCCCGCAGTCCTTGTGGTAGGACCAAATCGACGATTTGGTCCTACCACGAGGACCATTGTTCCGATAATTTAATTAGGCATCTCCCGTGATTTGTGGTGTCTAACCAATGAAAGGTGGTATATATAGGTCCTATAATAATTTATTTGAACGCTGGTTTGGCCTATATCCATCCCATATATCCATGGCGAACGCATTTCAAACCTCTACACTCAAATTCTTCAAAACGGATTTTTTGGAACATTCAAAATGTGGCAAATTAGTGACTCATCTTCAATAATTTTTTACCAATCATATATCAACACTACACCTGCGCGGATACCATCAAATTGAACCTATACATATGTCCCAATCATATTTGGGCGGTAGGCCCGGTTGGAATGCATATATTGGCTCGTTGGCTCGTTGGCTTCCCCTCTAATATATTGGCTCGTTGGTTTCCCCCCTAAAACAGTGGTCACGCGAGCTGACCAGCCAGCCATCATAATTGCTTGCTAGAGGGCATATATCGCAAGGTTGGTGTGTGCGGCACATTAAATCTTCAAGTATATATGTATTGCGAATTTCTGAAAGTCTAACATCATCCAAATATCTTATTTTTCGACTGGCATGTACATTTTAGAATGGATGAATGCCAATTTCTAAAGTCCGAAATTCACTAAATTCGGCATTTGCATTGTGTTGAACATGCGCCATGCTGAAATAGAGCGGAAATGATGATAAGGGTGCGAAGTAACCGATTCAGTTATCTTATTTGGTCATAAACTCAAGATGTATAACCACGAGCATCACCGTGAGCCCCCCATGTGACTCCTAATACTCAAAATAACGGGGTCCTTGTGGTAGGACCACCATTTTCTTCAAGCTTTTGGCGAAATTACACCCCTAAAGCGTGTCGTTCAACCACACACCTAAAGTCTCATGGGGGCCGCCGCTATAAGAAATAAAATTCATTTAACTCACAAATATCATGTGCAAATGTTGCCTGTGCCTCAAATAGTCGATTTAGTGATCGAAACCGCAATTGCCCATTGGTCCTTGTGGTAGGACCATGAATTTGGGTAGTAGCCACTAGGGAATTCAAATCTGGACAGGACGCAGAAGTTTGGTTGGACACGGTGGACCGGTATTTTCAGTTCACCTATCCAGGAGTCAAGGACAAGGACCTGATGACAGTATTCCTGACTCTTATCCAAACCAATGACCGACACTATTTCCAGGTCGTGGCACAGCAACCGGATGCCACATATGAGATGGTCAGACGGATATTCCTCAGCCAATTTGGTAACCCTCATAAGAGATCAGTAGCCAAGAAACACCTGATGGCACTGACTCAAGGAAGCCAAACCTTTTCAGACTATTTGCGCACGTTTACATCACTGGCTGCTTTAGCAGCAGTTGATCTGAACGATGTGTTAATAAAGGACAGATTTGTCAGCAGCATGGATCCAGATCTCCGCAGACAGTTCCAATTAAGATTCCTAACAGAGCAAGAAAGGAATAATCTGTCGTGGCAAGAAACCACACAGATACTGCTCGATTTGAATTATGTCGTTCATTCAAAGCAGTCAGAAACCCTTCACTATCGGGGTCAGAAGGAGCAGTCATCAGGAGGCCCAGTCAAAAAGGACAAGGACAAAGGGCGTGGCAAGAAGCCATATGACAAATCCAACAGGAATTGGAATCAGAACCAGAGTGGCAGTCAGAACTCCAATCAGAATCGGAGCAAAGGGAAAGGTGGAAAAGGCAAAGGCAAAGGGAAAGGAAAATCACAGAATCCTCAGTCTTGCCAGCGTTGTGGTCGTGTTGGTCACATCGCAAAGGATTGTTATTCCACCAAGACCCCAGATGGAAAAGATATCAAGGGCAAGCCACCAGCTCAGAATCCTTTCCAGATCCGGAGACAGCAGCAACAGAATCAGGGTGCTAAGGATGGGTCCGGCAAACTCATCAATACGATCAACACCTTGGTTAAGGAACTGAAGAGTCAGCACAGCATAAATGCAGCAGTTGCAACTCCAGCTCCAGCTTCAGTTCCAGCTCCTCAGGGAAACTCTCAGGGTACTGCACAGGTACCAGTGTTGTATATATGCAGTTTTACCAGGTAATTTGAAATGGGTCGTGGTAATACCGGGTATTTTACCGGTAAAATAAAGAGTGGTATTACCGCGGTAATACCGTTTTTGAAATGATGTTTGACATTTTCAAGCGGGCCCATGACCAAATCAATTCTTGTGTTCGATGTCTAAAATTGTCGGATGTATGAACGAAGCGCTTTACTATCATGAATAATGCACATCTAGGGGCGAATATGCAAGCAGAGCAGAGACAACAGCCGCAGAGACAACCGCCGCATGTCATATATCTTATCTCATAACTTTGGATGTATCCATATATATCCCTATAGCACATATGCATGATTGACCAAATACAATATGATAAACACCCCTGGCCCTGCCGCCGTGTTCGTCATGATGGGTGGTGTGGTGGGACACAGTACGTAGTGGGATGAAATAGAGAGGTTCCGTAAACCTTGACGACGAGCGACGCGTGACGAGTTATGCCATATCGCGAGCAGATTTGCGATATGACATAACTCGCCACGCGTAGTTTGTCAAGCGTTCACAGCTTCCGCGGATGCGCTTCCGCAGACATGCCCGATGACGACGAACACATGAAATATTTTCCCAAAGTTTTCATTGGCCCCCACTTAGGCCCATGCAATATGCAAAGTAACGAAGATCTCAGTTTCACTTTTCACTTTTCACTTCTTGTGGTGTTCAAAGCGTCCGATTGAAAACTAAGTACAGAATATTCTAAATCCGCGATTCAGATCGAAATTTCCTCATAGCTCGTCGTCCGCCCATAACTCGTCACGGACCTGACGAGTTAAGCTTTTCTTAACAGTGGTGACGACGAACTAAGTGATCGCCTAAAATCCACCTGACGACGAACTAACTATTGTGACATCGAATTCGATGGAATCTATGACGCGATATTCCCTTAACTCGTCACGCGTAGCTCGTCGTCAACCTTGCGGAACCTCTCTAATGAGTGGCGGTGGTATTATATAATAGAGGTACCAGTGTAAGGCGGAATTATTAGTCGGCCGCTCGATTATTCATACTTTGGTCGCTTTAGTCGCTCGAGACGATGATCCAAGTCGAGGTCTGTCACATACATCATCTTCCGGGGGTAATGGGGGCCGAAAAAACGCGGGCAGGAGCGTAAAACGCAGCTATACCAGGTAATTTGAAATTGTCCCGGGTAATACCAGGTATTTTACCGGTATTTATTTTACCGGTAAAATCCATCGAGTTTTACCATGCAGGTATACAGTGTTGAGAGCACCCCCAAGGTAAATCAGCCTGAAGATGCCACTGAAGCAAGTGGCCGGGTTGAGAGTATCTCAGAAGAAGTCCTTTCCAGTCTGACATTGCAGTTTCAGCAGATGGACACTCCCTCAGAGCATATCGCACAGATGCAGTCTCAAACAGCACAGCTGAAATCACAAAAGAAGCTGTTGTTGTACAAAGGGAAAGTATATGGACAGAGTACTCACATATTGGTAGATCCAGGAGCTAAATCGTCTTTCATTGACAGACAGTTCGCTACTCAGCTTGGTATAGCACCCACAGATTCTTCATCGTTTTCAGTGGGATTGGCTGGAGGAAGCCAACTACCATGCACATCCTATCTTCCCAAGGCTACATTTACGCTGGGTAAGTATAAGGATACAGAAGATTTCTACATCATTGACATGAAACCATTCACTGTCATTCTGGGTCAAGATTGGTTGGAGAGGAGAAATCCACACATTGACTTCCAGACCAAAAATCTGACGATCACTAGGAAGCATTCATCAGGCTCCAGTATTCGCACAGTATTATCCAGAGTTGAACAGACTCCAGGCTCAGATGACCTTCCTGAAATGGAATTGGTCAGCGCCACCACCATGAGAAAGCACCTGCGTCGTATTCGATCCAGTGGTTCGGCTGAAGAGGCCGTGGCTTATCTCTTCTTTCTCTCAGAGGTCGATGGTGAACTGGTCTTCACAGCATCAGACTCAGACACCACTATGGAAGACCCAGAGGTCACAGCAGCACGTGATCAAATGAGAGAAGACTTTTCAGACATATTCCAAGAGGATCTTCCAGCTGGTCATAGGCCAGAACGGTTTGAAGGTGGTTATCATAGAATCAACATTGAACCTGGGCACAAGCCGCCATCGCAGCCAGTACGTACCATACCAGTGCCCATGATGGAAGAGCTCAAACGACAGATCATCAAATATGTCGACTTGGGTATCCTTCGTCCGTCATCATCTCCATATGGATGTCCTATCATTTTCGCTCCTAAGCCAGGTGGGAAGTGGAGGATGTGCTGTGATTATCGAGCCCTTAATAACATCACAATTAAGGACACGTATCCATTGCCACCTCACGACACCCTTCTTGAACAGCTAAAAGGTGCACGATGGTATAACAGATTTGACTTCAATCAGTTTTTCCATCAGATCCCTATACATCCAGGTGACATTCACAAAACAGCTATTCGCACCAGATACGGTTCCTATGAGTGGACAGTTATGCCTTTCGGATTGACCAATGCTCCTGCAACAGCTCTACGTGTAGGAAATCGGGCATTTTTCGACTTCATCGATCGGTTCCTTGTCATTTTCATGGACGATACCATCGTATACAGTCCGGATTTTGACAGCCACGTGAGTCATGTCCGACAGTTTCTCCAGCGTTGCAGAGAACACCAATTCTTCATCAGGCCTTCCAAGGTGGAGTTGTTCGTCAGATCCATAGACTTTATCGGACATCACATCTCTGAAGCAGGCCTGTCCATCATCGAAGACAGAATCAGAGCAGTCATGGCAATTCAGCCTCCAGTGTCTTATGGTCCTACCGTTGGAAAGCAGCCTCTACGCCGTATGGCTAAAGATGGCAAGTCATCCCTTCGGTCATTCTTGGGCATGGTCGGTCAATTCAGGAGATTCATACCAAAGTTCTCCAAGATTGCCGAGCCGCTCAATCGTCTCCTTAAAGATAATGCAGAGTTTGTCTGGGAATCTGAGCAGCAGCAAGCATTTGATAACCTCAAAAGTGCCATCTGTAACGCTCCAGTACTACAGCTTCCAGATCAGAAACTGCCATCTATTATGGAAGTCGATGGATCAGGCACACACGTTGGTCAAGTGATACTCCAGGATCAAGGAAAAGGTATGAAGCCATGTGGCTATCACAGCGTCACTCTATCCGATACACAAAGACGTTGGCCTATTCCTGAGATCGAGCTATTTGCCATTGTGGAGGGCTTCCGATTCTTTCGCCACATCTTGTTGGGAGCTCCTGAGACTATTGCACGCTCAGATCATCAGCCACTGGTTTATTTCCAGTCCAAATCCACACTGAGCCCCAAACAGGCAAGGTGGTTGGATGAGCTCTCCGAGTACAACTTCCGTATAGAGCATATTGCTGGCGATAAGAATAAGGTTGCAGACGCACTCACTCGTATCTCTGCACTTTTTGAACTCACTGATTGTCTGCAACACATAGACATCAGCGAAGTCATGCCATCTGCAGATCCTACATTCATTGCTCTTATATCTTCTTCATCAGCTCATCAGCTACACGACATCATTATATCCGAATATGATCGTGATACATTTGCACAGACTATTTTGGCTAAGCTGACATCATCGACTTCATCACAGTCAGTCAGCAGCTACAGCTTCGAGCTCATTCAGGGGTTGATCTATCGTAAGACCATATATGGCAGACAGCTGTACATTCCACCTACAGCTAAAGTCCCCACAGATGACGGTGAGATCACACAGCTTCGCCACATTCTCCTTCATGAGTGCCACTCAGCCACTATTTCTGGTCATGTAGGCAAAAATCGCATGCGTCATCTTCTGCGTAGCCGGTATTATTGGCCAGGAATGACAACGGCAGCCATCCAGTACATTCGGGAGTGCCCCGTTTGTCAACGCCAGAAAACGAGACGACACAAGCCTTATGGTCAGGCACATATACGATATTCTGTGCCTAAGACAAAATGGTTAGATGTATCTCTTGACTGGATTACTGACCTGCCTATCACCACTAATGGGCACGACAGTATATTTGTGGTAATGTGCCAATTCTCTCATCGCTGTCATCTCATTCCCTTCAGCATGACCTGGACAGCTCAGCGTACGGCTTCTATATATATGCAGCATATCTTCAAGCTCCATGGTCTTCCGAGGAACATCATCTCAGATCGAGACCCCAGATTCACCTCTACATTCTGGCAGACACTGTGGAAATCTACTGGTACGAGATTGTCCATGACGTCTTCACACCATCCACAGTCGAATGCAGCCAATGAAAGGAGCCATGCCTTCATCGAGGATATCCTCAGGTACTTTTCAAATTGTTGATTCATGATTCGATTTCACCATCCTCTGGTTTATAAACTGATTAGGTGGTATTTTTTCATCCACAGGTGTTGTTGCAATGATACTTCAGCCAATTCGTGGGAGGACAAGTTGCCTCTGGTTGAGTTTGCAATTAACAACACAGTTTCTGCATCAACTGGTTATTCACCATTCTATCTCGACTCGATGGCGCAACCACTTTCGCCTCATGATCTGGTAATCACTATTCCGCCAGAAGCTCCTGTTCCAATACAAAGAGCTATTCGAGATCATTTTGACCAGTACTCGGCTGTACATGCCAACGCGGTAGACAACATTTCCCGAGCAGCAGAAATTAGCCAAGCCAGATTCAATAAGACTCACATGCCTCGGCAATATGCAGTTGGGCAGAAAGTTCTTTTACGGACCGAGTTTATTCAATGGACTGGTTTGACAGAAGCAGGCAGACACTTTAAGCAGCCATATATTGGGCCGTTCACCATATCCAAAGTGCTTAGCCATGGGCGTGCATACGAGTTAGATTTCGGAGACCTCGATATCCGTATTCATCCGGTACAGCCTGTATCCAGATTAGAGCTGTATAACGACTCGACTCAAGCACCTTTGCCTCTGCCACAGATGATCACCGAAGAAGGGCAACCACTGTTTGAGATATCACATATACTCTCAGATAATAAGTTCACTAGAGGTGTCAAGTACTACTTAGTGCGATATGCAGGCTACGGCCCTGAGCATGACACCTGGGTCAAAGCCACAGAGCTGACCAATGCAGCAGACATAATAGCTGCCTATGAAGGCTAAACATTATATTAAGCCTGATGCCCTTACTTCTTGTAATATATACTAATACATGTCGATCATCTATATATCTTGCTCTTAATGTTTTATCCGGATTATGTTGCATAGAAGCGGCAAATTGATCCTTCCTTGCTAAAGGTGTAGTGAGCCTTGTACAAAATCATACCCTAACACAGATACGCACACATGCGAGATATCATATCTGTGGATAAATAAAAACTGCTTAATGCTACCTTTGCCAAGACCGTGGTTAGTCATCGGATTCTATGGCCAGTCATCCGAAGCTACCGGAGACATCGACTGAGGTAGACGGAGTTGTGATCCTAAGTTATGCCTGACAAACATAACTAAAATAAATTTCACATTAGTACGTGGCGAATCCATTCTCACTCATCGCGACAGATGTTCGTCAAAGCGTGCGTACTGGACCAATAATCAAGAGTGAGCAGACCGGGTAAAGGATTATAAGTCTAATCCCGTTAAGCAGGGCCACTCTGTTTGCATTAAAACAAGCCCCCGGTGAAATAACTCCGGAAACATCCAAAGGGCTCCCCATGACCGCCTGTGAACCTCCGAAGTTGCTTCAAGAGGGGAGGAAGGGTTGGGTGCATAATATATAACAACTGTGGAAACGAACAGCAAACGATCAGTTGTATATATAAGGCCGAGAATCGTGCGATTATAAATCGTTAAATCGTGGGATCATCGTTCGCTAAAGCGACGACGGCTAGCGCAATAATCCGTAACGTACACCTCGGATACTTTGAATCGTCACTCTGACGCACGATACGTGTGGATCAATCAGTAATCCAGCGTCAATCTGTATCACGAAACGCAATTCATTGAACCTTGAAACGTCACTCTGAAATACGATACGCAATTCAAAGGGGGCTACATCCTAAGAACTGTAAGGCATTAGCCTAAAAGGCATCATGCTAAGGTGAGGGACTAAAGTGGGCTCAGTTCCCCCCAATAACCTAAAAACACCATGAGGGACGCCTCAAATCGGTGTAAGAAGACTGGTACCAGCAGAAGCAACAACAACAATGACATCAAAGACATATACAAAGGTATGCCCGTTGTGAGGTCACAACTCTTTTAAGAGGGGAGATCTGTCAGGGTCATGACCGATGACATATGTGGCATACATGGCATACGTGTCATACCTGTCAGACATGTCATACCATGTCATGTCATGTCGAGTCATGTCATATATTATAATGACAGACAGTCGTTAGTACGGTCGACTATGACTGTACATGTCGTCAGATGATAAGTCACATCATCTGTCATTATTCAAGGAAAGACTTGAATGGCACCTGTCATCGAGAGTTCGTATGTCGAACTCGAAGACGGCAAAGCAAGATACGATCTTGAAGTAACAAACAAGAAATCATCTTCGCTTCAAGCATGTGCGGAACAAGCATGCGCAGTATTATGGGGCGAACGTATTATTCGTTCTGACGATACTGGTCGTTCAACCAATGTCTCGGGTTCACAACCCAATGGCGGTACCATCTATGCGATGGGAGACATTCGGTATTTAGATGAGCTAGCGTTGTGCTAGAGGCAGCATCTTCTCACAGAAGTCACTGCACTCATCCCGCTCATAACTCGCACGTGTGTTACAATCCAATAACACCGCGCTTTCTATTATATTATTGATATATTGAGTGCTCGCATATCAGCCCTAATATGGTACATGGCTGATGCTGGATGTGACACACTACTGGAATATCCCGGTTCAAGATATCAGACAGTCAGTGAACCAATATAGATAAACTCTCATGAGAAATAAACCCTAAGCTAGATATACCCGGAACGGTCACGGAGTCGGAACGGTCTCGGTCCTAGCTACCTGTGTCACCTTGATGTGTCACAGCACAGGCTTACGGGTCAGTCACGGTCCAGTGTTGGCTACCTAGGAATCTGTCATAGGGGCCTGCACCGGGACTCCCGGTCAGGGCTGCCTATACAGATTTCAGCACACCACCCCAGCACTGTGGGTGGTGACGGACAGGTAAGTCAGAAATGTAAGACATGTTAGGGCAGGAGCTAGGGTGACAAGTCCTAACTGCTAATCCAACTGTGCTATTCTGATACACAAATTGTAACCCGCTAGCCGGCACACTGACAAGAGCAGAAACATACAGGCACTCAGGTCCCGCTAAACTACTGAAAGGCTCTGTGTCAGCAAGTCAGCTTGAAGAATTCAAATAAAGGTGTCAAAGTAGAAACATAAACTAAATTGCAGACCATGTTGAGGTCAAAGCACATCTCAGCACACCACCACTAAGGTGGTGCACTGCCAGAACCAGAACCAGAACTAATAGCAGACTCGTCCTCGTCAATGTCAGACGGAGGAGGGCTGTAGTCCGGAGACGGTAAAGCCCCACCGAGAGGCTCACCAGGCAGAAGTGGGTCAGGATACTGGAAGACATGACCCGGGACCCCCTGCCTCCACCACTCCCTGTGGGAGTCTACACCCTTTGCTTTCCTCTTCTTTGGAGGTCCACTCCGCGGTGTACTATCTCCCCTGGTCTGCGGACGTTGATGGCAAACAAAGGCAGAGAATCTACACCTCCCGACGGAGGGAGTTGTGAGGGTCCTCGCGCTTTTGCTGCATCAATCTCTTGGACTCGGAGACTGACTGCTGGTGGATCTCCAGGCGATAAGCGCCGTCGTCGGAGAGCCCATGGTCCTTGAACTGGAACCACATTACCCCTGACAGCGGGTGGTCTTTCCCCAGGCGCTTTAGGCCTCGACGGATGTCTTGCCACCAAGACATCCGGGTTTTTTCAGTGTGCACTTTTTTAACATATTTATTCGAATCGTGCCACTCCAGTATATGGGACACAACCCGATTCGGTGCATTTTAGGAACATAATCCTCGCGACAAGTCATTTTTGAATCATTATACACGAGTGACGTCAGACTGTATAAATGACACGAAACGTGTTTTTCGTATCAGAATTCAGGAGTGACGTTATCCACGAGGTTTACGATATCAGTCGAGTATACTAAATTATCACTGGACGCGCTTTCCGGAACCGATCGGTGAGTATCGTGGCGTTCTTATATATTTTCACTTTTCGGATTCGACCGTATTGAAACGTGTGTAATATATAATTCATATTTTTGTGACTCGCGTTGCACATGAAGGAAATACGGTGAACGAGCTCGTGCTATAAATCGTCGTATCCAAGATTCGGCCGTTATCCTACGACAATAGTACAGCAGGCTGCAAATCGGTAAGTCTTGCGAATCATCGCGAATATATAACTAGTGTATAAATTCCGTGGCCTGATGCAATTTGAAATCGGCTGTAGTTCTTCTGTTGTCCGTCCAGTATCCTATAAATCAGCATATACAATATTCGGCCGTTATCATACTACAGTTATACCATGAGCTGCAAATGGATAAGTCATGCGGATCATCGTGGAAATATAAATATTACATAATTTCCGACCACCGATGCAATTTGGGATCTGCCGAAATTCGTCTATCGTCGTCCACTATTCGACAAATGACGAAAGTCGCATCGGGCAGCATCTTGGCTCGAAGAACCAAAGCGCCGTCCCGTGATTGGGGATCGAAATGATGCCCATCGGGCGCAATGCGCCGTTCATGCGGAAAACATTCGCGCAGTGACATTGACAGTCGAGTGAAGAAAAACATGCATCATCATCACCCGGTCTGTTCGTTGTGGTCATCGGTGAATTTGAATGCAGAATGCGCCGACGGAGGCAGAAATAAAATCGAATTCTATGCAGAGATAATTTCAAAAATTGCGGTCAAAGATGCAGCAGCAGCAGCAGGAAATGATTTCGTTCACTGCGTTCTTAAACGCAGCTTCCTTGCGGAAAGATATCAAGCGAATGAAATAAGGGCGCGAGGTAAGATTTTGTTCGTCGCTTGGAAACCCTCGCTAAAGGGAACTCAAATTGGCAACTCGAAGATTTTTCAGCGCGACGCTTTTCTACCGCAACCGTTTATCTGACGAAATTTCTGAGAACGTCACGTTACTCTCCGTGAAAAATTACGACATGTAGCTACTTCGTTTGATTCATTTGGTTAACTTTTCGAAAAGTTGCATCCTTCCTTGCCTTCTTTCACTCACTCCTCACTGAAAAAACAGAGGTTTGAGCAACGCGCGTGAGACAACGCGTCGGGTTAGAATTCGTTTCCGATTGCCTTTCCATCCTAGAAATTTGAAGTGACTTGCTCATAATCGAAGTATTCACGAAAATCGTCCATGGGGCCTGTATTTGCGGCACACTATGCCACAGTAGGAGGCCTTCCAAGGTAGACCAAAATTCCGAACATCACATATCAAAGCGCGAGGAAGGAATTCGTTCCAATGGATGAAATTGAGAAGATATGAGCTAGATTCACGCGTCGTCGATCGTTCTATTTTAGTGGCATTAGCTCAAATCTAAAGAGCGCCGAACCAAGTTCGGAGATCTCAGTTGGACCTGAGATGCCACCTTTCATCACATTGATGTGGCGCACTTCACGAAAATGAGGGTTAGAGCCCCTTACCTAGCAAGAGAGCGCTCCCTCGGGATCGTGAAGCTAACGAGCCCGGCATGTGAATTATCACATTGCTGTGGCGCACTTCACGAAACCGAGGGCAAGAGCCCCTTGCCTGGCAAGAGAGCGCTCCCTCAGGATCGTGAAGCTAAAGAGCCAAGCATGTGAGCTAAAGAGGCAAGCTTGCCAAAAAGGCAAGCTTGCCATCCGAGCATCCGAACTCGCCATCCGAGCATACCCACTCGCCATCCGAGCATCCGAACTTGTCATTCGAGCATACCAACTAGTCATCCAAGCTTTAAACTTAGCATATACCACTTGCATATCACTCATACAATCATAACTTATCTTAACTTATCATAACTTATCTTAACGCGAGCTTTTGTTAGCTCATACCTTACATAGATATCATACCGTCAAGAAACCCTAAAATATACTGAGTTTTTCGGACATAACTTTTCACATCGTCAACCAACTCATATACAGTTTGGTGTTCCAAATAGGTCTTTCATAGACGAACACCGTGATATGTTGTTTGTCGCGATTGGAGCAATATAACATCAAAACTGATATCATTTTATGAGGCGTATCAAAATAACAACAGACTATTGGGGATAGGTGAACCAGTATGCATGTTTTTAGACGGTGTTTTTCTGTTACTATTCTCGGTTTATAGACGACGGGTGACCTGCCACGTCATCATAACGCGCAGTGTAATGCAGACACGTGGCAGCCACGTAGGTTGCGATATGCGTTTATGCGGTACGGTATGCCTTCATTATGCGGTTTGCCATTGTGGTTCGAGTGATCATCGAGCAATCAACGGAGAGAGATATCTTTTTTGGATTGGGTGTGTTCATAAACACAAGCCCCGCGTCAAAAAACGCGGCTATACAACTATCATCACACGGGTATTGTTGCATGAACGGTGTATATTCGTTTAATTACAAGTAGAATGTTTGCTAGTGTTAGTAGTGTTACAATATATATATGTCGCAAAAGCCATAAGTCAGCTGGTCGTACAACATATCATAGCGTTACTATTACATTGCAAAGTACGTAAGTTGCTACCAGGCAAGCGATCTCGAATTAGTTCATTCCACGCCTTTCAGACGCCGGAAAGTAATGGTCTACTAATCTATCAGCTCCCAGTATACTCCGTCTTCGTCGTCCATTGCTTCCTCGCACATGAATATTTCGTAAGAACAACGCATACACGCGAAATGTTCGGTATGCTCATTTATCGCAACAAGATGCGAACCAGCATTAAACCATATGCGAACGTTTGCAGGAAGGTCACAATAATCGCATTTCATGACGAGTTTGCCTGAGCGTGGTCAGTTGTTAGTTGCTAGTGTCAAGCTGGGGTGGCACGATGGTGAGCGTAAGCAGCAAATGAAGGCTAAGTAAGAGGTATTGAGCTTTTATACCTGCTCAACTAAGGCAATCGCAACTGATACAGTACTCGTCGAAAGGTGTCGTTTCGTCATTCTGGTACCAACAGACCAATAGGCGTACAACGTCGACTGGAATAACCATTAATCGCGGAGTCATCCACGCTTCACCCCGTGCATATTCAGCGCGATCGGGATAGCGTTCTGGCTCTACCAATTCAAAAAACAGATAAAACCGAGTTCGTCGGGTAAAGCGCCACATAGCCATTATCAGATCATGCCTGTGAGGCATCGGCGGGCGGCGGACAGGGCGGTTTGCCATCGTTGTCAAAGTCCACTGGTGCAAATTGCATTCGGGGCATGGCATGTGCACCATCACATGGCGATGAATGGCATCTACATCGATACTGGCACGATTCCGATGCACACCAAACCTTAACACTGGAGGCATCACGAGTTTGGAGAGGCGCGTCGCTCACTCTCTGGTAGGAGGTGGCAGGGGTGGCACGATGGTGAGCGTAAGCAGCAAATGAAGGCTAAGTAAGAGGTCTTTTAATTCACCGAGCCCATGTCTCCCTGCTACGCCTACAGAGCATTTATCATCAAAAGTATCCTGAAATGGTGGCACCTCGCGGAATGTACATGTCTCCGAAATTAATCGCGGACCACCTCAAAATGTTCGCGCTGGACACCATCCTTTTAACCCCACTGCCCGAGTCCCCCCACGAACATGTTCTACATGTGCGATTCAATTCGACTGAAAGATCAGAATCGTCCTCACTTCCCATCTTGGAATGGCAGATTCGATGTGGCGATGATACTTGCTCCCCATTCGTTTCCATGCTCCATGTGCCCAATGTTCCGTTGGTAAATATCAGTGTGTTGCTCCGTTACGATGACCTGTCAAACGCTGGGGTGTGGGCCATCGACAGCTTATCAAACGCGCCGGCAACCGATTTGAATCGTTACCCCGGTGTGTACATGACATGCCGGCTTGCTGCACGCGTGATACGCATTGTTGATAAATATCTGCGCTCTGGTCGCTCCTATTTCAACCCGGTTCCCCGTGAAGAAAGTCTATTTGCCAAAGTAAGCCAATGCATGACATATACAAGAAGAACACTTCAACAAGATGAACTCGACAGTACAACGGATGGGCTCGGGGGATGGATCATAGCTAACGATTTATGATCGGGGACAACCCAAGGAGAAACATGGTATTTTCAACTGTTGGATGTGCATTTGCAAGCTCACATTAGATACTTACACTAATGTATTATTCTGCTAGCTTATTACACCAACACTTACCCTTATTTATGTGCTCCTAGACATCCTAGACAAATATTTGGTGTATTTTGAATAAATTTGTATGATGATATAGATTTGTGTATCATATGCTAGTACCCATCTCAGTTGCAACTTGTTTTCTGGGAATTTAAGCATCCGAATATGCACATCCATAAACGTGTACCGTGCATGCTGACCTAAATTGCACATGGATGTGCCCATATTTGCATACGGGAATCGGCGACTAAGTGATCCCGCATGTGCGAGATATACGAAGCTGATTGGACCAAAAGTACACTACTCTTGCACGACCCGCGATCCACTCACGACCAGGTACAAAAGCTCTTGCCCGACCCTTGAAGATTCATTTCCCCTTGTTTCTTCTAACATACGCACCTTCAACCATACCTTCAAACATCTGTTGCTTACCTTGAAAGCATTGCCATCTGCAAGTATTATAGCTCCACATTTATCCTCACAATATATATATTTTCGACTTTTGCTATGGGTTTCGCACGACTTTCGCTTCAACTGCTAATCACCTTGCAAGCATTGTTATCTACAGGTATAAAATCCTGCAACATCGTGGCCACGTTATGCCTTCAATTCTACGATTCAGAGTTTATGAGACACGCGATCGTGATGAAGACACTGCAGACGCTATCAATACACATGGAATGGTCCACCTGCGATGTCCTCAATGCAATGTAGACCGCTGGATGATATGTAAGTTCTTGAACACCTTCGAGGACAGACATACGGGACACCGACAGGACTTAGGGATCGTTTGGTGGCGCTACACCCGGAGAATTCGGAAATACATGTTCTTTGACCTTCAAGAACCGGAACTTTATCCCGACCAGAGCCCAATAGGGAACGAATGGGTTACCCCAAGGAAACTGGTCATTCCAATCGACGTCACTTGGGCGCTTATTATTCCGCGGCAACAACGAGAAGAGGAAATCGACCTATATTGCGTGCGATGCAATTGCCTTGACCAATAAAGCTCTGCCATTTATGTTCTCCGATAGAGCGTCAACATTGCGGTCAACGTTACCTCGCTATCGAGGGAATTAAAACCTACAAGTGCCGCAAATAACTGTGGATTGAAGATATAGATTCCAATGTATCAGCAATATAGTAGCCTTAGCACCGTGAAATGATCGAAATCTCTTGCCTAGAAGACATCATAGACAAATATTTGGTGTATTTTGAATAAATTTGTATGATGATATAGATTTGTGTATCATATGCAAGTACCCATCTCAGTTGCAACTTATTTTACGGGAATTGAAGCACCCGAATACGCACATTCATAAACGTGTACCGTGCATGCTGGCCTAAATTGCACATGGATGTACCCATATTTGCATACTTGTACATGATATGCACGCATATGAGCAAAAATGCAACAAAAAAATCTACCGGGACTCGCCGAGTACGAAAGCATCATGCACAAATAAATAATTCGAGTAATATTTTGTAATAAAAATTGCGGGACGACTTATGTGTCGCTTACGTGTCGCTTACGTGGCACATTTCAGATGACGTGGCAATAACTTTTAGACGACGAAAATTGTGTCAAAATGAAGGTTTTTAGACGACGATCGAGATTCATTTATTCCCAATAGTCTGTTTAACCGAAAATACCAAAATGGGCATAATTTTTGAAATACCTGAGTATTTTCCTGAGTAAGTTTTGGCTGAAAAAAAAAAAGTCAAAAGGTTTTTCATATACAAAACGTTTGGTATGTCGTTTGTTAGCATAGGTGTGATATTCCGTAAATCGTGACGACAATATTAAACCGCTTACACAGTTTTGTACGGAGACGATGTATTTTTTCTAACTTTTTACATACTTATCCTTTCGGGCTAAAGTTTAGTGTGCTGAATAGGTTTTGCAAAAACAAAAATTTCGGTATATCGTTTATTAGCACGATAGGCGTAATATATCGAAAACTACGACACTGTGTTTGAGGCTACGCACGATTAGCGGAAACAATGCATTTCCCTAACTTGTTACATACTTATCCTTTCGGGCCAAAATTTAGTGTGTTGAGTAGGTATTTGATACACGAAAAGGTTAATATAGTGTTGGTGGCGGTGGCTCCTCAGCCTCATCCTCTATGCCAATATTTCTCATCTCCGGAATGACTCTCCTCTCCGTGGCATTCGCGTGCCTCCGGAATATTTGGCATCTCGTGAATATTTCCCATCTCCCGACTATCACATTCGCGCGACTCCGGAAAAGTTCTCTCCTCCGGAAGATTTCGCATCACCGGAATGACTCTCCTCTCCGTGCTATCGTTCGCGTGCCTCCGGAATATTTCTCCCATCTCCGGAATATTTCCCATCTCCACTATCACATTCGTTTGACTCCGGAATTGTTCTCTCCTCCGGAAAAATTCTCATCTCCGGAATGACTCTCCTCTCCGTGAAATTCGCGTGACTCCGGAATATTTCTCATCTCGTCCAAAATATTTCCCATCTCCACTATCACATTCGCGTGACTCCGGAATATTTCTCATCTCCGGAATATTTCTCGTCGTTTCCGGAATGACTCTCCTCACCGTGACATTCGCGTGACTCCGGCGGAAAAGTTCTCATCTCCGGAATTACTCTCCTCTCCGTGACATTCGCGTGACTCCCGAAGATTTGGCATCTCCTCCAAAATATTTCCCATCTCCACTATCACACGACGATTCGCGTGACGACTCGGAATACGATTTCCGCTAATTTCCGGAATATTTTTGCAGTGCATTTTCTTTTCGGCAGAATTTGATGGTGTAACGAAATTATCTTACCCCACGAGTTTTAGTTTTGAGAAATCTCGAATTGGGTCAAATAAAATCGCTTGAGACTTCTAAAAATGTGTCGCGTTACGTGTACCCGCCGGGCCACCCTTGACCGGCGAAGTGTTTGCGGCCTCTATCAGCTCGATGGCGCGAACCATCAGCATAAATTGTCTTCATATTGCGCGGTGTGTAATGATGGTTTATAGTGGATTGTGGAAAGTGGGCGCTTTTAGGGCCTAAAACACAGTGCTCTTAACACTTAAGGCTGAGGGGCAGTGCTTTGCGGTTCAGATGGTCTTCATAGCGCTAGCGCCGCGCGGTATGACAGCGACATCGACATGAAAATGTGATGACATGACATGACATGACACGACATGACATGAACTTGCCACGACGCGACGCGACGCGTACTTGTAGCTCCGCTCCGCTCCGCTCCGCTCCGCTCCGTCGCGTCGCGTCGCTGACAGACTGACGGATGACGCGTTGACTCGCGCACCAGAATTCATGAGAAAGAGTTCGAATGCTCATAACAATTTTGGATTGCCGTTGAGTTAAAGGAGACTGTCGGCTGACGAACGTGCGCCCAGCAGCGGGTCTTGTCAGCCGTCAGTCTTCTTTTCGTTTTCGTGCTGCGTCCTTTTTCAGATACTTTTTGAAATTTTAGAACACGCTCATACGACTTGTGTATGTTACAGGTTGGTTTCGCTGGAACTCGCGAGAAAGTAGTTTGGGCGCGCGGCTCCAATTTTGAAGTTGGTAAGGCGGGTGCTCTTCTTTTTGCGGGTGCTTCTCCTTCCTTGGACAGAAATCTCTCGCATTTGCTAGTCCGATCACACTATTCTCGCTGTTTGTTTTCTGTGACTCACTGACTAATTTCAGTGTTTCTTACGTGTGCAGGCTTAGACACGTCAGAGGTCTCCCTGCGGAAGCACTCGTCGAACGTGGAACGACACAGGTGAGTTTTCTTTTTCCTTAAAAGTCCCCATGCTCATAGCGTTATGCCAGGTTTGCACAATTCCTTTTTCATCGTGATGTTTCGACATCACCACCTTCGGCGCAGTGCGCCGAAGGTGAATCTTGTGAAATATGACTTCCGTATGCTGAGTGCAGTTGCCTTTTTCGCAGGTGCAAGTTTCACGTTTTCTGAGCAAAGGAGAGCCAAGATTCGGAGTTGCTTTAGCAAATTTAGGTTAGACGTGCCTGTGACCTTGTTTGTATATGTGATAGTAACAGTGATAGACTGTAATAGTGATATGACCGTAATAGACTGTAATAGAATCTGAAACATGTAAGATTTGCTTATCTTTTAATACCGTGTCTCTTGCCTTTCAATATTTCCGAGCATTTGAATACTGTTTGGCGACGCGCTTCGATCATATCCGAGCATGTTTCGATCTTGCCGCGGAATTTCGGCATAACCTGTTGGGGCCACGCATCGAGAGTGTAGCACTCAGCCGTGCAATATATCTACTGCTGAATGTTACTGTTTTGTCGAGACAGTAGCACTCAGTTGTAGATGCATCTGTCCGCATCCTTGTATATGGGAAGCACACGAGTGGTACATATATAATATGAGTATATTACATATATGTGCGCGATGCCTAATACTCGTAGATATGTTGGACCTGCATATATGCGGCATACCTTCGGAATATGTTAATTTCCGGCAGGTATGCCGGATCCACAAATATGCAGCATACTTACACGATATGTGATATGCTGCATACTTACGGAACCTGGAGTGATAGTATGCATGATTGCGGAGGGTGCATATTGCTCGAAAGTATGCGGAGGATGCATATTTCTTGAAAATATGCGGAGGGTGCATATTTCCCGTATACATGCCGTTTGTATCTTGAATGTGGCAAATTTACATAAGCTATATTCCGTTGTAAATTTACATAACCCGGAGTGATAGTTAGCATATTTACAGCAGCTGTCTAAAACCCGAAAATCTACGTAGACTATGCGGGTCGAAAAAACCCGGATGGACTCCTGGTCGGAATCCGAGCAGGAGCTGACGTCGGGTGAGGTTCCCGCTTTCCTTACTGGACGGCGGGCACTCGTTCCCTGGGACGAGTCCGAGCTGACTGGGGTCGTCCTGGGGAGTCGGCGCCACTCGCGGAGACACCTTCTGACCATCTGAGTCATCCGGTGGCTCCGGGCTCCAACCCACCAGGTGCTCCTCTCCTTGGCGAGCATCGTTTGCTGGTGCCATGCCATGAAGGCGGCCCCAGCTCGACGTCGACTGCCCCTGCGCCACAGACCCTGTGACTGGACGACACGCTGGCGCCACGCCGCGAAAGCGGACTCGACTCGACGCCGACTGCCTCTGACAAACAGGCCCTGAAGTTGGGCGACCTGCTGGGTGACGTCCTTCCAAGCTTGGAATGCCAGGCGCCGGAGTTCGCGCTGATGCGCTGACCGGTCCGCTCTGGCCTTCCATGCGACCCACGCAAGCCGCGCGGTTGCGCGCTGACGAGCTAGCAGGGAGACTCTTGCGCGTCGTTGCGCTGAGTCCAGCGCCCAAGTGCTCCATTGACGGAGGGCCAATGCGAGCATGGACTGACGTCGCTCCCCTCGCCAATCTGGCTTGAGCCGGATGCGAGACTCGTGCTCCTTTGACTGGACGACGTCCAACCGCTCTGAGCGCCGGACATCGTCAAACTCCCCTTCTGCAGGGGGGCTACAGTCACTGGCCCGGTAAATCTCAAAGCGCCCTGGGGCGCTGGTGAGATTCCCTTGCTCGCACTCCACGAGGGGAGAGAGGGAGGACGCTACCGGTCCCGGCGCCGGCTCCTGATGGACGAGCCTACTGCCCGCACTCCTGCTGGACGCAGGGGGTGGGGAGAAGGGAGCCGCCGAGGGGTTCAGCCCCTTAGCCGAGCGGTCCGAGTCCGACTCGGAGCTGGCGCTCGCCGCCGGTGCCGGAGCTCCGGGCGACGCACGCTTCCGGCGCGCCGGCTGCCGTAAAGCAGAGCTCAATGCGAGCTCGGACACTGG
The DNA here is from genome assembly GCA_001247695.2 of Cymbomonas tetramitiformis. Lineage (NCBI taxonomy): Eukaryota > Viridiplantae > Chlorophyta > Pyramimonadophyceae > Pyramimonadales > Pyramimonadaceae > Cymbomonas > Cymbomonas tetramitiformis. Next base: position 16,843 of record LGRX02033671.1, on the reverse strand, counting down.
CTCGGCCCCACTGACTTTCGCTGGTGAGGGGGTTCTCAGTGGCGAGGCCCTGGGGGGCTCACCCGACAACCCCGGAGGGGCCCTCAGGGGCGTGCGCGCCGGTGTAGCCTCGAGGACTTCACCGTCGTATTGGCGTGCGAGTGCACGCCGCACTCGCCCCCCCTATCACGGGCGCGCCAATCCCGGCTGTCTGATCTGCCAGCCGCGCCCCAGAACTCCGAAGAGCCCGGGCCGACCGACAGTCCCGCAGCGCGAGATCCTGACCGACCGGACCCCACGGCCGAGCCGGGGGCGGCGCCGGACCGACCCTTCCCACGACGACCCGACTGACCCTGGAACTCCTCTCCATCCGAATACATCATACGCGTGCTACGTGTGCGATCTAACTAATTGGAGGTGCCGTATGACACGCGCGGTGACCAGCACCCGCCGATCCAGAAATTCACTACTTGTGTGCGAGCACAAGCAGTTACACCGGCCGAAGCGCGGCGATTCCCGGAATAGAGGGAACTAGAAAACTAAAGCTCCATTGGGAACATTATGCGCGGTCGTATGCGTGCAAACTAACCAATTGAAAGCGCCTCACGCCACGCGCGGCAACTAGCACCCGCTTTCAGAAATTCACTACTTGCGTGCGAGCACAAGCAGCTACACCGGCCGAAGCGCGGCAATTTCCGGAATATGGGGGGACTAGATGCCCACACTAGAGGCACGCAAGATCCCAAACCGATCCCGAAATTCAGCAAACGCTACGCAATTTTAAAAAATTTGCGCAGCGCTTCCGCCGCGAAGGGTCGGAATTGCCGAAAATCTGAAGCGATTTGGTCCACGGGCACCTGCGGAACGCCGAAACTACGGCCTATGCGTGCGTGCGTATGCGTGCCAATAGAAGGGGCAACGCGCGCACCTTAAAAGATTGTCGTTGGGCTGAATTCCTCCACGCCAACGCGGTCCCAAGAGTACCTGGAACCCTCAAACACACCCACCGCCGCACAACGCAAGCAAAAGAGCAGGCATTCTCGATTTCGTAGAAAGGCCTACGCTAGCTAATCACGCGAGGTAAGGTGGCATCTGATCAGAATTTGCGCAAAAAAAACAGGGAAGCAACGTGAAAACACGGACTAATTACCATTTTGTGGGGGTCTACACCCTTTGCTTTCCTCTTCTTTACGGTTTCGGACTTATCTATTATCTACTTATTAAACGACCGCATGAGGTATGGTTTCGGTTGGTCCACTATTCGGAATTCGGTTTCGTAATTCTTCCTAGTATGCTTTTGCTTTCAGTGCATGCTTTCAATACACAATATACAGCAGTTACGGCTTTTTACTTTTATGTTACACTTATTCAGTTCAGTTCTCATCCCCGAAACTGGTTACACTTAGAGTTCTTATACATCCAGGAACTCTTTCCATGACTCAACTGTACTGAGTACTCCGTACATACAACAGGCGAGGCACCTCACATCAACATCATTCTGATCGGTCCTACTGTACTCCGTACTGAGTACTCCTGCGTTTTGTACTTAGCCGTTTTTCTTGCTCTTGTGCTTGCCTCCTAGCACACTCCCGCAGGTGGCGGTCAGGCGGTACAACAGAAGAATTGTACCCACCGAGGGATGCAAGCACCGCGTCCAGAGTGTCGGGGCCCAGCTCCTCGATCATGCCAGGGTAGATGCACATGTCCCCCCTGCACAGCACAGGCTGCGGTGCAGCGTGACCCGACACCTGCACAGGCTCGTCGTCATTGGCCGCCGTGAAGGCGGCGGCACCCACTCCCATGACAGAGATCAAGTGAAGGAAGGAGAGGACAAATGGCATCCCCCACGTACCCGCGTGAGCGGGGAAGCCCCATGGTGGCTTGCCGCAACCATAGGTGCGGGAAGCACCACCAGACCAGTCTGCGTAAGCACCACCAGACGGAGGTGCGTGGGCTGCGGACTCCGACGCATGATTTGCCGAGATGGCCGGAGTCCGCGGCCTCACGATGAAGCTACCGTCGGCGAGGTCCTCGTAGTCGTCCGTGTCGTAGCCCGTGAGATCAACCTGCCCGATGGCGGCGTGGTTCACGGTCTGAACGAACCCAGCGAACTCCCCGTCCTTCGCCGCCGTGGCGGTCACCCGTGCCGATTGTAGTGGCATGGGTTTCACATCCTTTCCCTGCGAGACATGCATAGCAGGGGCCGGCACGGCGGATGCCGATGCCGCCGCACCACCCGCCGGAACCTGCTCCTCCGGCGTGGTCCCCCGCTGCGGCGGGTCCGCACACCAGAGCCGAAGCATGCTGCTCGATGCCGTCAGGAGGCGGGAAAGATGCGTGTGTGAAGTGCACCTGGTGATTGGCCGCGGAGTGAACCTCCGCGGCAAGATCGTCGAGCCGTTGGAGAATGTCGTCTCCTACGGGCCGGCTCGTCAGAAGCCGACTGCTACTCCACCGCGAAGCCGTAGGCGGACACGTCGATGCCGCCCACCGCCCCCGCACAAAGCACCGCAGGCGGCCCGTACGCGGCGGCCGCACGAGCAAAGGACTCCGCGCCATCGTCCGCTGCCTGCTAGAAGAGGGCACACATGGCAAGTGCATACACCCCCTCCGCGTCCTCCTCGTCGATATGAATGCAGAATGCCGCGGCGGAGGTGGGCGGGTGTTGGCGCCCGCCCAACGGGCAGTCGCGGTAGAAGTGGTAGCTCTCACCTTTGCCCGCCTTCTTGCACCTGCCGCAGAACGGCTTTGCTCGCTGGTCGTCCTGGTCGAATCCCACGGGTGGCGCCTTGTGCTGCCCCACACGGAAGCCTCTCGGCTGCTGCGCACGCTGCTGCTGCTGGGGGATTAGTATCGGTCCACTCCGTCCGTCCGTCCGTCCGGTCCGTCCACTCCGTCCACTGTGGACGGACGGACGGAGTGGACGGACGGAGTGGACCAAACATTCTTAACATTCTAAGATTTCACAAATCAGGGCTCCCATACTTAAGCCCATACTTAAGGAGTGTAACGCGTCGGCCCGCGACGACGCCTGCGTTTTCCCATACTTAAGAAAATTTAAATTTTTTCTTCATACTTAAGGAATATACACTGACTCCCCCCTCCCCCCCTAACCAGGGACTCAGGGGGTATAACCCAGTCGCATGCGAGTGTCAAACGTGCGTCAGAGAGACGAACCCAACGACAGAGCTTGACAATCGTATACGATTGTCACACGTGAGTCTGGGTGTCGGACCTAGTGCACCTGCTTGACAATCGTATACGATTGTCACACGTGAGTCTGGTTGTCGGACCTAGTGCACCTGCTTGACAATCGTATACGATTGTCAAGCAGGTGAGTCTTGGTGTCAGGTGTGCTGCACATAGACATATCGGGGCGTCCAAGGTTCAGGGTTTTAGGATATATGTTGTTATATATGTTGGAGGAGTTGTAACCGGAGGTCATTTGCTCACACCTGCGTTCGTCACATAGAACCACAACCCGCCCCTTAGACTACCTCACCAGTATGCCCAATATTGGAATATTGCAGTATTGGATATGGCCTTTCGATACTTTTACGTTTCGCGACTGCCAGTTACAACAAGCCCAATGGGTTCCTGAAGACCGTTTAATTCTCCGCTTGTGGCGGCGAGCGCGGCAACAAGCTGAAGAAGACTGGGAGGACTTCGGGCAACATGCAGTTAATCTCAGGACCTATCACTGGTGGAGTTTTTGGCCGATGTACGTCCACGGCCGTAGATCCAGCGAAAGGTTCGGGGTGAGGCATCTCGTGTACTGGTATGAGGGCGGGTGGATCTACCACCGATACTCAGATTTGGAGTGGCGGGGCTGGCGAAATAGACACCGCTACAGCGAAACTACGCACGGTGCCCTGACAGAGCTGGAAAGCGTTCTGCTGCAGGAAGATGAAAGGAGATGCGCAGTTTGCGGGCGTATGTTTAGAATCTGCACCCTAACGCGCACAATTGATGCTAGCGCGTGCAATGAGGAGACGTATGCTTGGTAGCTAACACTTATGTCACGTGACTGTACACAAATAAACCGTATATGTACATGTATGAAAAACAATATGTTTCACGCCGTGCATACCAAAACTACCCTCCAGACACTTCTGACAATCGTACACGATTGTCAACACCGTGTTGGCAGGAAGTCCCGCGAAGTTTATTGTTATATAAGTAATGTTACATGTCTTTTATTCATTTATTTTCGCAGTAAAAACCCAGCCTCCTACAATATGAATACTCCTCAGTTCATGGAAGACGCACTTGTTGAACTTGAACGTATGTATATCGAATACGAAAAATGCTGTGTGTGCCATTCCTGGAATTTGGTTTTATATCGCGAGGAAGTGTTCGTCGATCCTGCGCTGTTTCCTACACATGACCCCTCTGAGGCTAAATGGAGGTTTATCCGCGAGACTCGGGAAACATTGTATTTTCAACTGTTGGATGCGCATCGGTATCCTGCCACTACTGCGCAATATACGTACACTCCAACGCAAGCCAACCCTGGCGCACTTACCCCAAAAACAATGGCGGTTCCCACAGATTTCATTCCGGAGTTGATGATTAACCAGGGCACAGGCTTTGACCAGGAACCTGATGACGACGGAAAGTGGTGCAATTGCCGTTAGGAAAAAAATACCTTGCTCCCATGCCTACTTAAGACGTGTTGTAGCGAGTTTTAATCATTTATTTTCGCGTTCAAGAACTTCCTGAGAAATGGCGCTGACCCGGCAGGTTGAGCGCGTCTTGCATTGGTTAGATGGTTTTGACGAGGATGAAGATATGATAGATAATGTGTCCATTTTCGGTCATACACCTTGCGTAAACTGTAATGCGGAAAACGTATATGTGTTGTGCGAAAGGCCTGTCATTTTGGGAAATTGGGACTTGGACGAAATCTGTGCAGGATACCGTTATGTACGCCGAACTCGGTTTTTCCTATTCTTTATTTACCTTGATGCATCTCGATCGATTTCCCTCGAGGAACCCTTGGACGGGGAAGTGGGTAACGCCTAGAAATCTGAAAATACCTGTGGACAAGATAAATGATTTATTGTTACCGGAGCAGCGCGGTGAGAGTATAGAGCAATATTTAGGAGCTTGCAACTGTGCGGCGGATATGCCAGACGAGGACTTGGACTTTGGCTTCTAACAACATGATAATTGTAACAATTATTATGAGAAAATAATAGATTGTTCTAAGTAGTGTTTTATTCATACCCTGCATACTCCACACAGCTACCATTATCGCTACTTCCGTATACAGCGTTCTCATCATTCCATACACGCAGTGTATGACCTAGTGCACCTGCTTGACAATCGTATACGATTGTCACACGTGAGTATGGGTGTCAGACCCGGGTTCCACGACCTTCGGCTGTTTCGAAATATAAGGGGTTGAAGTAATAGATAAACGTCATTTTTTTGACACATAATGCATCTTCCGAACAACGTCTTGTTAAAAATCTTTCAGGCCATTCCTTACAGACCTGATCATTCCAATGAACCGTTATGTATGTATCTCGGGAATCTCTGCCGAATAAGATGTGTCTGCGTACAGTTCAATGATACAATAATCGGGCGTGCGCAACCCGCGCTAAGTGTTGGGCTAGTCCCTTGCGGCAACGCTATCACCCACTCTCTTCTTACCGCCTACATTTTTTTATGGAGGACGCCAACCTTCGTCTCTTAATTCACCGAGCCCATGTCTCCCTCCTACGCCTACAAAGCATTTTTCATCAAAAGTATTCTGAAATGGTGGCACCTCGCGGAATGTGCATGTCTCCGAAATTAATCGCGGACCACCTCAAAATGTTCGCGCTGGACACCATCCTTTTAACCCCACTGCCCGAGTCCCCCCACGAACATGTTCTACATGTGCGATTCAATTCGACTGAAAGATCAGAAGCGTCCTCACTTCCCATCTTTGAATGGCAGATTCGATGTGGCGATGATACTTGCTCCCCATTCGTTTCCATGCTCCATGTGCCCAATGTTCCGTTGGTAAATATCAGTGTGTTGCTCCGTTACGATGACCTGTCAAACGCTGGGGTGTGGGCCATCGACAGCTTATCGAACGCGCCGGCAACCGATAGAATTTTGAATCGTTACCCCGATGTGTACATGACATGCCGGCTTGCTGCACGCGTGATACGCATTGTTGATAAATATTTGCGCTCTGGTCGCTCCTATTTCAACCCGGTTCCCCGTGAAGAGAGTCTATTTGCCAAAGTATGCCAATGCATGACATATACAAGAAAAACACTTCAACAAGATGAACTCCACAGTACAACGGATGGGCTCGGGGGATGGATCATAGCTAACGATTTATGATCGGGGATGTGCAACATGTTTTTATGCACGCATATAGTATTATTACAATTATTTGGATATTTTGTGCTACCCTGAAATGTATGTTTCGTGGGTGTCCTCGGTTCTAGGGTCGGAGCCCGCCAGTGTCAAATGTACTAGCATCCATGCAGATTTACACGTTATGTCAATTGTCGTGGTGCGCGATCAACGATGCCGCGAATTCGCCTTCAAGCTCGAAACAAACATCTGGCTGCACAGCCTCCGTTCCCGGAGCTATGGGGTAACCTAAAGCAGCCGCGACATCAACCAATTCCATTTCGTGGTCATCACCGACATCGACCTTTTGTTGTTCTATCAGCGCCTTGTCACCCGCGAGCACCTCGGAATACCGTGCTCTGGCCATTGCCACCACCTCTGCATCCATGTCGATCGAAAGGACATGACTTTGCTCCATATACCCCGCCACGGAGGCTGGAGCCGTTCCGCAAGGAAATTCCATGACACAAGCATCCATGTTGCTGTACAAGCGCATCAGCTCACGGTAAAGACGGATTGGCTTCTGAACGCTGCGAATATTTTGTCCATCTTCTTTCTTCAGGTACTCCTTAGGTGGCAGCGGTACCTCCTGTTCATAAACAAACAACACACGCGAGTCTGAGTGTCGGACCTAGTGCACCTGCTTGACAATCGTATACGATTGTCACACGTGAGTCTGGGTGTCCGAGCTAGTGCACCTGCTTGACAATCGTATACGATTGTCACACGCGAGTCTGAGTGTCGGACCTAGTGCACCTGCTTGACAATCGTATACGATTGTCACACGTGAGTCTGGGTGTCCGAGCTAGTGCACCTGCTTGACAATCGTATACGATTGTCACACGCGAGTCTGAGTGTCGGACCTAGTGCACCTGCTTGACAATCGTATACGATTGTCACACGTCAAGTCTGGGTGTCTGAGCTAGTGCACCTGCTTGACAATTTTGTTTAGCGGAGTTGCATTCATGACAAGATATGAATGCATACCAGGATTCTTACCATGATGTTCGTGAACGCGTTCGCAAACTTTCCGACCGTTGTTCGCAGCGGGGCCCACTTCGGTAGTTTATTACTCTTTGAGGGATCTTCCACCAAGTGCAGCAACACATACGGTTGCAAAACGCTGACCGGACCAGCCGCATTATTACCTATGCGTCCTCCGCCTCGATTCCAGTATTGAACCGTTTGGTGGCATGTCCATTTCAGCGGCCAGCCGGTGGTCGAAGCGCAGAAGGCATCGATGATTGCTTGCTGCCTGGATATCGCGCAGGTTTTTCCATTAATGGTCACGTTACTGCGGGTAGTCGAGTCCGGTAAGAATAGAATCACAATGCCACCATAATCCATAGTCGACATGCAAATACCACCCATGTATGAGTAGAAGTCTGTTGAATAGGTATCCCATACCTCCGAAAACAGCCCAAAAGGACCATCCACAAAGATCAGATCCACTCCATAGCGAGTGTGTTGCAATGTTTTTGCACTGCGCCAATTGACCATGACTTGATTGCTGCGTGCACCCTTATTCCTTTCGGCGAGAGAATTGTTAACCTGTGGAACATTGCTTTCATCAGTCTGCTTTGAAATGCATACGCAGCAAATACTTAATACATTGCAATGTAAATATTTGAACAGCTCTAACCTTTATTCCGAACTCCAGCAAACCCGTCAGAAGCTTCTTCAGCAAGAGGCGATGGCACATGTTGAAGTCCACCGCATACTGGACTCCCTCGGCAGCATGCAGCTCCTTGTGTTCGATTTTCAGCTCCATGAATTCAATCACGGCGCTCTTCGGGTCCCAATCAAGATCGAAAATCTCCGTTTCGTTCAGAGCATCCGGCATCCCGCCCTCCCGGCGTGACGCTTTCACACGGAGTTCCAGCCATTCCCAAACAGCCTGTAATACGCATCAGAATCAGTCTTCGAACTCAGAGACAGAGCAGACTCTAAGTCAAGGTAACGCCAGAGCTTGACAATCGTATACGATTGTCACACTTCTCAGTGGATATACCAACTGCCCTTACATCCCCATGGCATGATCATCATAAGTGTATCAACGGGGTCACCTTCGCACTGAACGCGGCGATCTCGTGAATGATATCTGGCATTTCTTTGGCTTCCATCATCCGCGACGCTGCCAGTACTGCAGGGGCCATATTAATCTGAGACCCAGCTGCTGCTTGAATCGCCCATAGCAAATTCAGGCAGTTTTCCTCAAACCCCCTTTTCGTATGGATGATGCCCAACGTCTCCAGAAACCATATGGGATCCTTCACGGGGGCCTCAGTGTAGGCAGGGCCATAAAGCTTCGGACTCGTGAACGTAGCCCCAAAGCGACCGGCATTTCGAACCTCGATGTAGTCTTCCGGCAAGGAGTGAATGTAGCACAAGATCATACGCGTGGCTGCATAGCAAACATAACTCTCATTAGGACTTGAAATCCTGCAACTTACAAAAAATACTTGTGAGGACTAACTCACCAGCGCAATCCACAAGAGTCTTGTAAGTATGCATGCTATCCTGCGATGGCTTATTCACACTCCGGTCCATAGCCCTTCCTTCCTTGGAATCAACGCGCTTCCATCGTTTTGCTTTCAACATGCTCTTCATGACCTCATCGAAGCGTGCAGTGTAGAATTTGTTGGAAGATTTGATTAACATCCACATCAGAAGCTTGGTTTCCAAATCAGGCGCTCCGTGTTGCCCAAGTGTCTCGTGATGATTTTGCACGTACGTCATATGCTGCGAATCATGGTACGGTTCCCCATCAAATTCATAGGGTCCCCAAGGGTTGTCATCGTTTAGTTTGAGTATAGTATCCTGCGTATCCTCCCCATCATCGTAGACGTCCGTGATACCCTGTCCGTGTTCATACCAATCTGGGTATTCAGTCCAGCCCAACAGCGAGGCAAACTTGGCCTTGGCAGATTCGATGACATCCTTGATGAAACCAAGACGATGACAATACGTGCTGAACTCTGTGCCAGTAAAAAACTTGCCCTTGCAACTGATCCCATATTTCTGGTAGAACTCCTTCCGTTTGTCCACATCGGCCACGTATACTCCTTCCTTCGCCACTTTAAGAACAAAGAAAAAATGTCGTACATCAAACCCTAAGGCTGATAGCGAGGTGCTTATAGCCTCTAGGGTAAGAACAGGCTGCAGTTCTTTCGGATAGTTCTTCAACTCCAGAGCTTCCTTCCGCCATTCCTCTCCCATTTTTGGATCCAGTAACCGCAAAATCTGCAAGCAAGACACGTTGGACACATGTAAGGGGGGCGAAACGATTGTCACGCGTGGGTGAGAACTGAAGCTAGCGCCAAAGGTTGACAATCGTATACGATTGTCAAACGTGGGTGAGAACTGAAGCTAGCGCCAAAGCTTGACAATCGTATACGATTGTCAAACGTGAGTCAGGGGCGAAGCTAGCGCCAAAGCTTGACAATCGTATACGATTGTCAAACGTGAGTCAGGGGCGAAGCTAGCGCCAAAGCTTGACAATCGTATACGATTGTCAAACGTGAGTCAGGGGCGAAGCTAGCGCCAAAGGTTGACAATCGTATACGATTGTCACGCGTGGGTGAGAACTGAAGCTAGCGCCAAAGCTTGACAATCGTATACGATTGTCACGCGTGGGTGAGAACTAAAGCTAGCGCCAAAGCTTGACAATCGTATACGATTGTCAAACGTGAGTCAGGGGCGAAGCTAGCGCCAAAGCTTGACAATGGTATACGATTGTCACGCGTGGGTGAGAACTGAAGCTAGCGCCAAAGCTTGACAATGGTATACGATTGTCACGCGTGGGTGAGAACTAAAGCTAGCGCCAAAGCTTGACAATCGTATACGATTGTCACGCGTGGGTGAGGACACATGAGAGAGCGCGGAAGTTTCATACCTTTTGCGCATCCCGCTCGCGCGATTGGAGGAGGGCAACTTTTGCCGAATGATCCTGAATCCTGGAAATCTCGTTCGAGTAGGCCGCCGCGGTCGTGTCGCTCAGATTGTTCCGATACCAAGCGTTACTCTTGGCACTAGCTTGCCTTACCGGAAATTGGGTAATTTGCGCCAGTTGTTCTTCCGAGGCGTCGGCAATATTCAACAGCAAAATCCATTTATCGTGTTCGTGAGAGTCAACAAGACTTTCTGTTTGGTCGGTGTTCGTCAGTGTCCCGATAAGGCTCTGTGCAAACCGAAACGTGTAAAAATTTCATTCATGTACACACGGTATTTTATTGATAATGAAACAAACGATATCATACAAGGATTGCTTACCAAAACACAAAGAGGTGTTTCTTTCTTCAGAATTGTAATCGTTGTGGCCAACCCCTCCAGAGAGGACCTATTACTGGTCCCGGTACCGTCCCAGAATGCTTTACGTTTCCTTGCGTCCAGGACAAGGTCAAGCCAGGCGTCATAGCGATGCTGGCCATCCACCACGACAAGCTGCATTCGCATGAACTTGTTCTTCACCCACCTCTTGTAGTCGTCAGGATCATTATCGAATAGGCTGAGATAGTCTTTTTCCAGATTGCTCACCATTTTCTCGAAGTTGCTTACTTCCTCAGGAGCCGCCGCATCCGCTGCTGTAAGCAAACGAAATGAACTCAAGTCTGACAATCGTATACGATTGTCAAGCTTTGTAGGAAAGTCCCAAACCCTTGCATATTGCTAATGATGACAAGCAATGGCCGGGACTCACCGGGATAAAACTTGGACATGAGCATTTGCCTATACTCTGCGTCCGTGTAATAGTGTACAGTCCACCACGCGATGACATGTGATTTGTCCACCTCCCATCGCTCCATGATGACCTTCTTCTGCTTCTCTATTCCCTCTTGTGAAGTCGCGCGGGTAAACGAAAGTTGGTTTGCGTCCCCATCAACATCAGCAGGATGTACCAGCAAGCCAAGAGGGGCAATTAATGGAAGCTTTTTGTCTTCTCGAGAATTAGGCTCGGGACGTTGAGTCCATTGTTGGATCACTTTCTGGATATTCAGCGGTCCTGGGAATACGTAGTCTTGCCTATTGTCGTAACCAGTGGTCCCAGATATCGCTGCCTTACCCTTCGTGTCACGAGCACGCTTTGGCGGTGGTGCACTCCCCGATGTCTATTACCCACTGGTTGGGTGGGCCCAACTTAAGAGCCATTTAGGTTGGGTGCACCCAACTTACCCTTTGGTGGGATTATTGGGAGTTGTCGGTACCGGATTCTGGTTTTTATTAGCTCAAAATGACGGGGAAGATGTCCTCTTTTACACACGCATCTACACTATTGAGCGAATCAAACTTATCCGTGAGCAATTTCGGGGAGTATGCGAGGGGGTAGGAAAAATTGTGAAATTTCCAAGTGATTTTGGGGTTTTACCTACCCATGCTACTTCAACCGAGGTTTTGAGGGTCAAGATGAACTCGGATGAAACTTTTGACAAGACACTGCAGAAAGAGCAACTCGAGAACTTGACGACACAGGTCTCCGAATTTTCAAAGGACCTTCGAGTGTCACGGGGAGTCCCTTATATTACCCTCGTTCTTAGGTATTGTGCACCCAACCTAAGAGAAATCCGGAATATTTCATCACATACCCTATTGATACGGTCCCATTATACCCCGCAGATTGCGATCACAGAGGTATAATGCATATCCATTGTTCAAAGGGAACATAGTAGGCCATGGCCTAGCCTTGCTTTGACACTATAAGTCCGATATTCGAGGAGTTATTGACGTTTGAAAAAGGGTATTTAGGTTGGGTGCACCCAACTTAGTGGTGGGTAATAGACACCGAAGCCTGGGGTGCAGGAGCTGACGCTGCCTCTGGCGCTGCCTTTGGCGCTGCCTCCTCCCCAACAGCAACTGCACCAACTTTTCTCTTACCTAGCATTCTTTTAAGAGCGCCAGCAGTTTTATTTTCGTTCTCATTCTTCAGGAATGCAACAGCTGTATCAACTATATCCCCACTATCTTCCACAAGGGCCAAAATTTTTGCCTCGAGGTCTTTCTTCTCCTTCTGTTTACTTGTAGCGGTATACTCATGCATTAGCGCAACGACTTGCTGAGCTGGTTGCTGAGCTGGTTGCTGAGCTGGTTTCGGCGCACCAACTTTAATAGTCAGCTTTGGCGATTTAGCTGTAGCTTGAGGATCACTTGCGACTGGAGTGGCATCTCCACTTGCGACTGGAGTGGCATCTCCTGCGGTACCTGGAGCAACACCAGCGGCGGGTAACTCATTTGAACCACTTGCCCCGGATGCCATAGATCCGCTCTGAGAGGCCTGTGCACCTCCGGAGGCCATACGCTGTAAATCTCTAATTGTGCCTCCGAATTTCTTTCGAGCGGTTTGTTTTGTACGAGCCATGCAATAATGAAACAAATGACACCCCGACATGCATTTATAGGGATGCAGATACGCACCTCCCTCACGCCCGGCAGACACAGCCATTGCCTTAGCAGTGGGCTTTCTGACTCTTGATAATCTCCCAGTAGACATGTCTAAAATTATGAATTATTTTAATATTTTCCTAGTATATATAGATAAAGAAATCTATAAATATATCTAATCCAATACTCACGTGTGACAATCGTATACGATTGTCAAGCTGGAACCGTACGAATAATCATATTCAGATGTGCACGAGTAGTGACAAACTCTTCGCGAATATCCAGGCAGGGTTATACGACATGCAATAGGATACACGATCTCGGCGCTAAGTTCGGCTCTCTCTCACGTGTGACAATCGTATACGATTGTCAAGCTGGAACCGTACGAATAATCATATTCAGATGTGCACGAGTAGTGACAAACTCTTCGCGAATATCCAGGCAGGGTTATACGACATGCAATAGGATACACGATCTCGGCGCTAAGTTCTCTCTCACGTGTGACAATCGTATACGATTGTCAAGCTGGAACCGTACGAATAATCATATTCGAATGTGCACGAGTAGTGACAAACTCTTCGCGAATATCCAGGCAGGGTTATACGACATGCAATAGGATACACGATCTCGGCGCTAAGTTCGGCACTCTCTCACGTGTGACAATCGTATGCGATTGTCAAGCTTGGACCGTACGGTTAATCATACTCGAATGTGGATGAGGGTGTTAATACATGCAATGGTATACAAAATGTTTTGAATAAGGTATATGAAAATGTATACACTGTAAAATATATAACATGCCATAACAGATTTACGTTTGTATTCTAGCTAAGCAACTAGAGATCGAAGTTGTCCGGAATTCCAGGATAATAAGACAGTATTTTGCGAACTTCTGAGGATAGCAGAGATGGCTCGTGAAGGTATCCCACACTCGTAATGATCGGAATTTGGAATATCTCGGAGTACAGTCAAAGGAAATGCTTGCAGGGAGCAGGTCGGGTCCTCGCCATTTCTCGAAAACACGGACACGAACAACGGTATTCTCGTCCAAACTCCAAGAGGTATTCACGGCCATCGGAATCAGGGTGACAAACTCGGAAGTTATACACGGTTGCACCACCAGGAACACATTTCCGGATTTAAGTCAGTGCAAGGTTATCGGTCTTAACCATGCTGTGGAGCGCGGTATAGAAATTCGCTATCTTCTTCGTCAAGAAACCCTTGCCACTCGCTTTCACCTTAACACCGTTGCGAAGTCTCTCCTCCACGTCCATCTCCGAATTCTCCGATCTCACCAGATGTCCTCGAGCCTCTTCTGGGGTCACATCCTCATGGGCAACGCAAACACCAAGAGAACAGAGACGAGTCTCCTCACTTTCCAGGATCTTTGTGTCCGGTGCAACAAGAAGTTTGGGTACACGGTTCGCCCCCCCCCTCGGGCAGTCCAGGCATCGAAACGTGACAACAATACCATGGGTTTTGAACACATTTCCACGAGCAGAATATAATCCTCCGGATCGGGGGAGTGGTCCTCACTTCGCGAACTTGACCCTTTTGAAGAGTTAAGTTTTTGCTGGAAAATAATAGGTCAAGCTTCCGGTGTACCCAATAGTCAGCTGCCCTTTCGCGATTGGGATGTCGTGACGAGAACCATTAGACTTCCGTCCATAGCATTTACCGTTAGTGCCTGCCCGCGTGACGTGAAGCAGGGAAGGTTGGAAGTCCCCACCAGCTTCCGGGTAAACGCGAACTAAAGCACGCTCCGGACGTGCCGCCGAGGTAGGTCTTGCCGCCGAGGCAGGTGGTGCCGCCGAGGTAGGTCTTGCCGCCGAGGTAGGTGGTGCCGCCGAGGTAGGTCTTGCCGCAGAGGCAGGTGGCACCGCCGAGGCAGTGCGCGTCTTCTTGGAGGCGACGCCTTCCGAGGGAAGTTCCGCAGGGCGTTTGCGCGAAACTCCCCCATGGTTTACCTTATCTGGACGGTGGGTGTCCGTTGCAGGGATGCCCCTCTGTTGAAGCCATCCTGTCGCGCCAGCACGAACTGTTTGCATTAATTCGCGACCATCTGCAAACTCTGCCTGAGTAAGGACGCCTTTAACCCACTTATCCTCCAATGAACGAATACGACCTTGCACGCACAACAAGTGCTTTGTTGAGTTCTGCCGGTTCATCGCCGGGCAAATTTGTCGAATCTGCATAAGGCTATCGAATTCCACCGACTCCAACAAGGTGGAGTAGTATGCCCCCCACGATCTCCACTTCGCGTGCATGCTTTCCGCAAGGCATACAAGCGGTCGTTGGATTTCGGCGGTCATGTCTTCGGTTTGATCCTTGAATTGCGACAGAATGTGCTGCGCGTGCCGTATTTGGAAAACGAAGTACGCATTCAATTTTGGCTGATTCGACCTGTCACATTTCTCAGCATACCAGGCGAAGATAGCTGTTTCACAGGACACCTTGGCCTCGGGAGTAGAGTAAATCCATCGCTGTAACAGGTCTTTGTGCCCGGCATGGAGATCTGATGGAATAAGAGATTCGATCTTATGTAAGTTCTGCCCCCAATGGAACGTGCACTCCAGGTTGTTACGGTCATCTTGGTCTGGCCAAACTTTCTTGATTGCTGCCCAGTTAGCACCTGTGCCCCAAATATTAATCAGTTCTTGAAAACGAAGTATATCATGCGTAGGTTTACACGTTGCTGACAATCGTATACGATTGTCAGAACGTTATAATGTGCAAACTCCCACACAGAAAACTATGAATATTGACTTGCCCTATATTTCATGCGTAGGTTACACGGTGCTGACAATCGTACACGATTGTCAGCTGCTGACAATCGTATACGATTGTCAACGGTTCCGACAATCGTATACGATTGTCAGAACCGTGTAACTTACAAACTCTCCCATTGAAAATCATGATCTTTAACTTACCTGCTGCATCTCCCATGAAGCCATAGAATAATACCTCCTCACGCGGATGTTCGGCTGCTACCGTCTTCTTCACCAATGTCCAAAACAGTACCTGTGTTTCGGTACAGTCTTTGGGTACGTTCATGGTGGCAATAGTGAGCAGGGCGTTGGCCGCTATGGAGAACACGTGCGCCCCCATCGTCACCCAATCCCCAGAAACCTTGCGATGTACGAAATCCAAGTGGACGTACGCTGAGCGGAGGTAGTCGGCGCTACTTTTCGGGTGCATGCGACGCACGAGATCGACACCTCCATCCACTCCGACACTGGACATAACGAACGTGTGAGCAAAACTGTCGATGTTCCCCTCGTCCGCGTAAGATTGCAGTAGCCCCTTTATACCGTGCTGAGCAGCCCATTGGGAAACGGCTTTCATGCCCTCATCCTGTCGACGACCTCGCACGAGATTCTGGTCCACTGCCTTATCAATCACGTTCATTTTCCTCGCGATGTCTGGTAGCTGGCTAGGGTCAAAAGAAGAGTCTTTTGGAAAGACGGTTTCCGTGAGTAAAGTGCCTATTACCCGCAGCTTAAGGTGGCTTAAGCCACCTTAACTTAAAGGGCTCATGGGGGCTTCTTCGGCGGTGCTTTCAAAATTTGGAGACCTGTGTCGTCAAGATCTTGAGCTGCTCTTTCTGCAGTGTCTTATCAAAAGTTTGATCTGAGTTCATCTTGACCCTCAAAATCTCGGTTGAAGTAGGGTGGGTATTTCCCAATTTTCCTTAAGATGGCTTAAGCCACCTTAAGCTAATTAGCTCACCGGGGGGCTTCCTCTAAGACGCTTTCAAAATTTGGAGACCTATGTTGTCAAGATCTCGAGCTGCTCTTTCTGCAATGTCTTGCCAAAAGTTTGATCCGAGGTCATCTTGACCCTCAAAATCTCGGTTGAAGTAGCATGGGTATGCAAAAACCGGGAAAATCGCTCAAATTTTACTAAATGTTGCACCCTCTTGGATACTTCCCAAAATTGCTCACCGGGGACTTGGGCTCGCCTAATAGTGCACATGGTGTCTAAAAGAAGACAATGTCGCCGTCATTTTGAGCTAAAAAAATCTGGCTTCCGGTACCGATAGCTCCCGTAATAATTGAAAACGTTAAGGTGGCTTAAGCCACCCTAAATCGCTGTTAGGGTGGCTTAAGCCACCCGAAGGGTAATAGCCAAA
>LGRX02033670.1:0-72014 GCA_001247695.2 Cymbomonas tetramitiformis | reverse complement strand
AGTGTGTAGAGAGTATTGGCCTCTGAGGGGCAGTGCGCAAAGTGTGTGTAGGGAGAATGGCCTCGGAGGGGCAGTGCGCAAAGTGTGTGTAGAGAGAATTGGCCTCGGAGGGGCAGTGCGCAAAGTGTGTGTAGAAAATACACTTAGCTTTCTCAACTAAGTTACTTAAATCCACATTGCAATAACACAATTTTCTACAGATGCACACCGATTGTACACCGATTCTACATCTCTGTCGCATCACACAGCAGGCTGTCACAGCATGTCATGCAGTCATGCTTCTTCAGTCATACGCATTTGCCCTAGTACAAGATATTTGTTCGCTCGAGGGGCTGGTTGGTATACCTCTATCGAGATTGACCACGGCATCAAAGTGTTATTGTTATCGCCGCTTAGTCATCTCTTATATTCAAGCACTTCCATGCTTACGTAATACATCCTCATGAGTTTGAACATCTAGACTTTCGTAAACATATTGACATACGCTACCAACTTATATACAGGACGTTCAAGCTTAACAACCCTGTCACTAGCCCTACGAACCCTGCGACGCCCCCCCCCAAACCATGGAGCGCGTTTTGCGAACCCTGCGACGCGCCCTGCGAGCCATGTCACTAGCCCCGCGAACCTTGCATGCGAACGTTGTGAATGCGGTAGCCGCACCTGCGAACATTGTGAAGCACCTTATTATTGTGAACCCACAAATTTACCCTGCCTGCAACTAACCCGTTAACATCGCATCATCCTAAAAGCCGCCTGCGGCGCGGCTCGTGCCCTTGCACGACACCCAACAACACATCAATAACGCGATATGTGAGCGTTGCGACACTCGACCTTGGGAACCCTACGAATCTTGCGACGCATGCATAGCACTTGGCAACGCTCCTTGATTGCATAATGACTATATCGAGCCACAACCGATGACAACTTCGCAACGACTCTAGACATGCCAACCTATCATATATCAGTAGAGTGGCACTAGTGAACTTTATATTCACTTGTACTTTGTTTGGTCCACTTCCCTCACCTATATTATGATGCCTTCTTGATTATCTATAAACTATTTTGGAGCTTATGTGCAGCCTGGAGGCAAGGAGACCTGGTGATAAACAACCTCCATATGTCCGGCAGTTTGTTAAAAGAGCCGAATCAGGCTACGAATTCTACGGCGTTTAATTTTTATATATTGATCTGCTGCTGAAAATAAATAACAAGAGAAAGAGATGAAACGCAGAGAGGAAACGTGAAGATGGAAAGCTGAGGGAAAATAGCGTGCCAAGCGAAGACAAACAGATATGCATCTGAAGAAGTTACGTTGAGAAGAAAGCGGGAATGGCATAGGAAGTCGAGAAGCTCTCTTGAAAAGGCCGCTGACCTGTGGTTTGTGTAGTTCGACGGGGCGACTGCGATCTGATAAGCGTTCCAAGAGCGGGCTGCGTGGATATATTGTCATTCAGGGATGCGGCTTCCACGAATTTGTGCGTACACAAGAGTCAATATATATATGAAAGGAGCGCAAAATCGGTTATGATCTGTATTCTGTTACTTGCGGAAAGAAAAGTCTAGAGTGCTCAGCTGTGGCATTCGTTTCACATTCTTCGATCACCCATCTCAATCTGAAAACATATCTACATATCTGAATCGCATATTTCCAGTTCGAAGAAGGGTCACTGTCATCGGACGTCCGAACGCCATCTTCGGCCATCTTCGAAGAACGAAACCTCGGATCGTACGATCGCGTGGCGTTCTTCGGCTTCTTCGAACCGGGGTATATGTACTATATATATATATACATTATATAACTATCATCTTCTGATCCAGGAAATGCAATTAAGCATGGTATCAGGTTATATGTTATGTATATAGTTCAGCATTCCAAACTTACTCGAGAATGTAAATGCTGAGCAAGAGTCAACTTATAGTCATTGGGATATAGTTTCCCATCCGAGTTTACACTTTATTAGCGATGGTGGATTTAACGTTGTACAGATTTCAACGTTACTTGTGGATGCAGTGATTTTATCAAAAGCAATCCATCATAATCACCAGATCGGAAAAATGGATATGTGTATAATCCTATCCACCTTCTTCCCCCCTCGAGGAAGTGTGAACACATATATATATAGCAGTCGGTTGCCTATATACCTCATAGCTTATAGCTTATAGGTCATAGCTTACAGCTTATAGCTTATAGCCGTTGCAGTCCTTGTAGGAAGCGGCTCATACAGTTTTAGAGTTGTTGCCCAACAGTTCTTGGGTTGTTGCCCAAAGTATTATCATGTCTGTGATGATTTAGCATGACATAATAATGCCAAAAAACGAAGTTTTTCGAAATAGTACTGGCATTTTAGGGCATATGTGGTTACAGTGGCCCTGTTACTCAATACAGTGTTTAGGGTGTTACTTGATATCAGTAACCCTAATACAGGTAAAAAATAAGCAGTATAACGTTTTTGCAAAGATTTTTAAGCAAAACTGCATTCAATACCTAAGTGAATGTTAAGTGATTTTCAGAGGGTACGTTACACCCCTGACACACACATTCAAATATTAGGGTGTTACAGGGTGTTACACGTGTTATGTCTTTCAGGGATTGTTATTTGATAGATAAATATCCATTATAACAAAAAAAATCAATCCCGAATTTGCAAAAGATTACACGTATTGTATTTTGACCGATTTCTCGTTACAGCCAATATGTTCACCCCTATATATTACACACCTAATATCTAGGGTGTTACACGAGATATGACCATGGTTGTTGTGATTTTCACATACCTCAATAGGTATTAAAATATTATTTGAAATAAAATGAGGTCGAAATTTCAGTTTTGAAATTTATCGCCAGCATTTTTCACCGATTTAACAGCCTTTTTCAGCCATGTTATGGATAATATATATATCATATCTCAGTGTGTGTGTGTGTTGCAAGCTACAGAAATATTGCAACATTCTTCACTTTTGCACATGATATTTTTCATGGCACAATAGTGAATATCTCAAAAAATCAACATGTATAGTGAACATGTAATGTGAGTTTTTCTGATTGAAACTCATGGAGGCAAATGCACTCTCTGGTAATATTTAAGATAAATCAACTGTAAATGAATTCACAGTTGTGTCAGATCCTAAGATATATTTGGATGTATACAACGAGTATATCAAGTGATATCTCTGTGTTCAAATACATCTGGACACTGCTAGATGTAATCTAAGCAGTTTTTACACAACACAATGTTTGTGTGTGTACGTCCACAACCACCTTTTGTCAATTCATGTATGGTTGCTGATCTGAGTTGGTACATGCATGTGAAGTGATCATCTGTATCAACTGTCAGAATGCAATGTAGATATTGATGTTGCTCCAGCGATAGTGTGTGGAATGACGAGTGGACTGCACCCAACAGTTACCAGCTGTTTAATGGGTGCAGTATCTTGCCTTCGGGTCTGGAGATAACTCCATCCAGCCCTACAGCATCTTGTCTTATCCTGCTCCCTTATCTATCGCAATCACTGACATTTTCCACGCACATGTGTTTGGAAAATGGTATCTATGTATTATGTATTGATACAATACTTGATCATTACACTTGGAGTCAGTGTATTGTCAACATGTATAATGAATGTTAGTGTTTGTGCAGTGTATTGTGCTGATTAGTACTGATGTGTGTGTGTTTTTACTTGCACACACTTTGCAAGATCTTTATGGATATCACAATATCCTAACAACCTATCATGCAGATTGTCAGCATACCACGTACTGATTACATCTAACATGATATATATAGTTTAGGGATTGTTGTAATTCCATGATAATCTCATTACGTGATGAGTTGCTGATAGATTTTACATGAAGCTCAGGTGAGCATTCCTTCAAGTAATCCACCATAGAATGTACATGTTACCTGGAGAGCATCTCGGCTCCACCAGGGCACGACAAACTAATTATGGTGTTGTGATTACTGTCAGGCACCCTTTGCAACATGGATTCGAATATAGACTAGCATTCACCGCAATATGCTTATGCTCTATGTACTACAGCTGTTATCGTGATCAAGCTGTACAGTATAATAAAGTATGTAACATTTACAACATTGCAATCATTCAGCATAAGATGTGTGCATGATATAGAAGTATATGCACTGTGTATTAATGATTGCTGTAAGTGAAATGAGTGTATGTGTGTGTGTGCTGATCTGCACACACATATTGTGCACAGATCATTGTGCTGCTGATAAGTATAATGCTGATGATCAAAAGTATTTGTGTGGTCATCAGAACATTGGAATCTGCTGCAGTATGATAATAAGGCATTCACAGCAGTATGTATCCACAGCATAGCGATCATGTGCTCTTAGCATTCCTGCATATATACAATCGTTCTGCATATGATTTCATCGCGCGTACACATGTGTGCTTCTCACTGAATGTAGACACATTAAAACTGTACGTGCTAAAATCGAGCATTCCTCGCATTTTATGAAATCATGAAAGGTATATATTATGCTGACAGGCCATAAATCATTGCACGCAGTGATTGTAAACAGTGCGTAGAGATGATTTGCAAAAATCGCTGATGTACGTTGTATACAAATGCGAGCGCGCTGCTGATGAAAAGTATGAATTGTCGTCGCCATTCATCAGCATATGATACGAGCGCTGACATGTATACAAATTAAGATTCTGTCGATGACCACTATGTCATATATCATTCTGGACAATTTTCGAACGTGATTCTTGCAAGCGCGCGCATGCTGCGATCAACTTCTGTAAAATATGTGACCATCGCGCAGTATGCGACCATCGCGCATGCTGCCATCTGCAATTTAGTGATCATCGCGCATCAACATATATGAGGCCGTACAAAAAGCAATTCAGCGCAATCATGAAAATTGCGATACTGCGCTGATGATTTTCCGCGCGGAAACGATTTTGCCGATGATTTATCGCATCTGCGAACATGCATATATCCGCGAACCATTGATCGTGTACATTTCATTGCTGCGCCGATATATGTCATATGCACACCTTATTGCGTATATGTGCGATCAGCTGTTTCTGCGAGTGCGCTGCGGAAAATCTTCTCGCGCAATTTCTGCGTTGTCGATATGCGAACGTATATTATTCGGGCTGCAGATATTCAATTTTATGCGAGCGCTATCGTATGTGCGCCTCCTGCAACCTGCGAACAATATTAAATATGCTATGTCTATCACTGCACCCACTTGGGTTCTCGAGTATCGTGCCTTGACGACTTTCAGAATACCACTGATACGGCTGTAGATACAAGCGCCGTGAATATATTATCAATATACAATGAAACACTGCAAAGTTGGACAGCAATGCAGGTGAACGGATGAGCGGGTTTGTGAGTGCAGTCTCTGTAAGAGGATCTGCTGAAGCACAACGCTTCCTCACTTTTATACCTACGTCACCCATCATCTTAGATGGTACCGCCATTGGGTTGTGAACCCGAGACGTAGGTTGAACGACCAGCATGGTAGTAACGACTAGTTCGTTCATGCTGCACATGCGAGTTCTGCGCATGCTGAAAGCTAAAGATGGTTCTTGGTTTGTTTCCAAGATGTATCTTTACTTTGCCATCTTCGAGTTCAATCATACGAACTCTCGATGACAGGGATGCCTGATGATATGACATAATCATCTGGCGACATGTACAGTCATCGTCGACCGTACTGACGACTGTCATAAATGTATGACGCGACTCGACCTGTACAGTCATGATCGACCATACTGTCGACTGTCATAATAATATATGACATGACCGACTGTCATAATAATATATGACATGACATGACATGACATGGTATGACATGTATGACAGGTATGACACGTATGACATGTATGACACATATGTCATCGGTCATAACCCTGACAACTTCCCTCCCCACCGCTCAGATTCAGCCACCCCTCCACTCACCCGGCCATGGCTGCTTCTCCATCTTCTAGAGTTTTTTATTGCCTAGCACCTAGCTTTTTCTCTAGATGTCACCCTGCTGAAAAGCGGGCTGAGCCCTTTTGTGGGCGCGCTATAGCAGAGGGAGTAGCCCCTGGTGTTTTCACTAGCCTGCTTTGCAGGGATACCGCACTCTCAGGACTTTGTCCCCTTTGCTAGCGTAAATGTTTTATTATTATTATTATTATTCCGGTAGGAGTATGTTACATTTTTTCTTTTTCATCGGAAAAGTTGGACGAGTTCCCAGGAGAGACTTGGTATTGTACGGACCCTCCCAGCACGTTTGTGTGCTGTACTGGCATACCCGATGGCATAGCTGTGTTATGATGTGTGTACATGCCGTATTTATCACGTGTCGTACCCTGCCCACCGAAAGTACGGGCTGTCGTTACAGCTACGAACTAGCCCGACCCGTGCAAGATGGGTTTTGTTCCGCCACACACGTCGCTATTTTCTGCCTTCGGACCGTCAATATATTATTCTGGAATGGTACTCTGGTCTCAGAATCCGTTATATTCGACGTTAGGACGTCAAGAACACAGGACGTGCTACGGCCTTGAGTGTTAAGAGCTTGGCGTTACATTGTCCGTGATTTTTTTTGAACGTTGTGCTGCATCTCTGAAGGTTTCCGTCAATATTCACGTTCAACTAGTAAAAGTAAAGTACGTTGTAAGATCCCACGGACGATCGGAGCATATTTTTCTGAAACCGATGAAAGACGTGTTGAACCGTTTACATTGTGAAAATAAGCGCCGAATGTCTCCAGACGTTATATGATCTCTAACTAGATCGTAGTCGTAGGAATTACTTTCCCATATAAAAGTTTAGTACATACAAAAGGAAAGTAATCATGGAAGACTCATCTCCCCCCCAGAATCATACTGTCGCATGGAAGTCGCTCCTGCAAAAGAAAGTGAGTGCCGTTATCCCGCGCGCCTAGCGATGATCATGGCAGCACTCGCCACATCTGATACCAATTTGTCACGGGCATACGAATGTATATACGAAGTTTCAAAGTAATCGGATACGAATCGATATATATCACAACCGATGATTATTCAATACAGTCCGCGTTACGAAAATGTTTTTATTCCGTAACTAAGCTCCCAAGGAACTCGTGACTCATCACTATATAGCACAGACTGGTCGGCTAGTTTCTCTCGTCACAGGAATCCATGTTTTTCTCCAACCTGCGCCGCCATAAATGTCATCTCTATCGTCACCTGTCACGGTATCATACTGACACCGTTGATTCTGTCATAATCGTTCCTAATAATTCTACTATCGTTCACGATTCTGCCAGAGAGATAACATTTACTGATTTTGCATTCTTCATCCACGATCTCAGATTCCCTATCATTATTTCCCCTAATATGCCGGTAATCTGAATCAGATCCCCCTTCCGTAGGGGTAATTGCCAGTCTATCGTGCCCCCTGGCACAAAGGTCTTGAGGGAGGGGAGGAGGGGAGGGGGAGGGGGGTAAATACCCTCCAATGACTACCAAATTCCTGCCCACAAGCTTGCTTAAGCGGGCGTTTCCATAATAAGATGATGGTGGGAGTGCAGCCCCACCGCTGACGCCATCAAGCCAACGCGATTCCCTCCCCCGCACCTGCGGGAGGGATGGAAACCCCCCGATGCAAAATATTGAGGTCTGGGTGGCTAACAAGAACAGCAAAAAGCCACCCTGAAAGCATGTCGGATAGGGGGCAGGCGTAACTGCTGAGCACCCACTAATATCCCGCTTCCATTAGGAAGAGTCACATTTATTTCTTTTTCGTTAATCAAGACGGGTGGGGGGAGGGGAGGAGGGGTACCAAACCCCCAAGACCCAAAATCAGCGTCTAACAGTATCACATGCATCGACACACACGGGCTCAAAACACACGGGAAAACAGATATTTGACACTGGAGTGTGAACAAATAAGTCAAGTTCATAATGATCAAATTCGGCGGGGCAAACAACAGATCAAGTACTTGATTGATGCCAATCTCGGGAATTCAAATCGATAATGTCGACACGGCCGTAGATGGAGAGAGGAGAATAAAGTTTGTTTCTTGTAATTTGTGAAACCTCTACTAGGCGTTAATTATCCAAGTAGGAACTAGTCTATCGTGCCTTGAAATGTATGCTTGTTAGATATACATCAGCCATATCATAATTATTAATGTTATATATCTAAAATATTTGTATGCAACCAGCATACTTAACTTATGTTTTCACAACCTGAATCAGCAACAGAACAGAGCTTTCTAATCAGCAGCCTCCATCTAAACTACAAAATTCAAGACAGCTCCGGGTTACCAGTCCCTCCGCTTCATGAGGACAGCTCCGGGTCACCTCCCTCCGCTTCATCCAAAACTGGCAGCTTTGCATTCTCTACTGATACAAGGCGAATAAATATTCCCCGTCTATACTAACCTAAGCATTTACAGCCTCGACTCAACCGCTTACTTCTTCGCCCTGTATGTGATGTACATGCACCCGATGGAGACGAGGAACTCAACAATGTCATCCTCACCATTCTCAATGGCAATCTGCAGAGGAGTGGCACCGTCGTTGTCGACAGAATCCTTCAAGGAGCTCTCCTTGAGCACCAAGTACTTGACAATCGACAGCGCACCAGCAGCACACGCCAGGTGCATCAAGGAGGAGCCAGAGGAGTCCTGCCACCAGTCAAGCAAACAAACAGATAACTCAAAACTCAACGCAGTAAAGGGTTACAATGAACTGACCTGTGGGACCTGGACCAAATAGATCATTTCACATCAATAGCTTCAGTATCGTGCCTTACCTTGGCACAGAGAGGCAGACCCTTCTCGACCAAGAACTGGAATCGTCCAAGATCCTTCGCACCGATAGCATCCTTTCCAGAGTTGAGGAGAGTCTCAGTACCGTAGGCGCTGATTTCATCCTGGGCCCACAGGAAGGAGCCCATCTTGCTTTGACGGTACTCCAGGGTCTTTTGGTATGCTGGCATCAAGTCGGTCTTCTTGCCGTCGGTCACGTCGTACATGTCAAAGCACTGGAAGAAGCCCTGGTTCTCGGGACCGTGGATCTGGATGCCTGTGCACACGGCGTAGTCTTTCTCGGAGCCAGGAGGGATAACAATAGCAAGAGTTTTCTCAAGTTGTTCCTGGATAACCTCACGAGCCGCCTTGGTCACGTCCACGAGATCAACGGAGGCCATGCTGGCAAGGTTCATGTGGCTGGCGAGAGACTGGCGCAGCAGAGACATCTCCGTGTCAGTGTTGTCCACGAAGAAGTTGCACTGGCCGCTGAGCGCTTCGTTGTTGAAAGCGATAAGGGCGCCGCACGCGCTGGACGCATTCGAGATACCGACGCGCTTAACAGAGCCGATGTTGCCGTTCTCGTCGACGGCAACGTGGGGGGCTACGGTGAAAACGAACTTCTGGGACTGGCCGACGGGGCGATCGGGGGCGTGAGACTGCGCCACAAGGAGATCCCGCAAAGAACTTAGCTTCTTTACAAAGAAAGCACACCAAGATGTACACAGACAACGCGTCTGATAGACTCCCGCTAAAGAGGGCAAAGGAATCACTAGACCACTTGCTCTACGCAAGAGGTAACGTGGAGGGAGGGAGTAGCATATGGCTGAGTAAGGCTAAACAATAAAACAGCAAATAAAATATGAGCAATACTTGGGAGCCTTTCACAAACAGAAAAACTCGAACAAAGTCCCCAGTCGAGGGTTAAAAACAAGCGCTTCTGCAGGCAGCACGGGTGAGAAATATCAAGCATTCGATACGACGAACACGTACCATAGCAGCTCTGAAACTGGTGCAACCACAGAAAATCATCCCAGCGAGAGAGCTGATGTTGAAGCTCTGGCCCCACAAACTGTCAAGCTCCTCGACCAGGTCACGAGTGATCTCGTCACGGCACAGGCTAATCATTTGAATGGAGTTGTCGCGGTTGAAATCCCTCTTGGCCAGGACGTTGGTCATAGCCGCAACGAAGTCAGTTTGCGAGGCAGATCCCGGGAACACCGCATTCAGAACGTCCATGTAAGCCTTGACCTTGTCCTCGCTCATTCCGATGGAAGTGCTCCACTCACGAGCGGCAGAGTCAGGAATGTTGTCAAAGAAGTGCTTGAACTCGTCCTTGTCGACGAAGCCAGACCGATCCTCGTCCATAGTCGCCAGGATCTCTACAATCCTGTTTTAGGACGCACACAGGCGTGAGAAAGGAGGCGCGTGTATCCACAGACGGACCACGTATAGACCACTAAGCGCGCGAGGGCTAGTGAATAAAAAAATGATAGGAAACAAGGTAGACCAGAGATCTACGAAACACGCGCGACACCCAGAGAAACAATATATATTTTACACAGAGGCAGTGCATGGGTTTCCCCTATTATACAACGGTTTCAGTTTCTGTCTCTGATAGTTTCTGAGAGACGAAAGCCTACAGTCATATCCGACTGCGAACACGGATATCAGCCCTGGCGCTGCCTTATCAATACGAGTTCGCAAGAGAAGAATACTACATAAAAACTCTCCTATGCCGATAGACAGGTCAAGGCGTATACCAAACTATGCGGTATTCCTGTCGAAAGCTAAGTCTACCAGTCTCCAGGTTCTCTTGAGAGGCGAAACTGGTGTGGGGTACACGTTAGTAAGGCTTACCCTGCCTCGCTGAGCGCAGTGTTACGAAGCGCGGTAACAAGCTCATCGCGAGCCATCTCCTCAGAACCGCGCATAGACATCATCTCAAAAGCCTCAGCAATCTTGACGTCGCGCTCAGTGGTAGTGGCAACGGCGTTCACACGGGAAGCAGACGCGCGAGCAGACACGCTCTTGCGAGGAGCCACCTTAGCATGCTTAGTTGCGACAACTGGTGTGCCAGTAAGGCTCACACGCATGGTAGACAGCTGAGAAACATTCATTTTTGCGATGAGAGTAACAGAACGGGTAGGAAACAATATTGTTTACGGGTCTGCAAAACATGCACCACACGAACTGTTTATGTATGTGGTGGTGTGTTGGATACGATAAAATGATGACTGACTGCAATAACTGAGATCCTTCCTTGGATGGTCAATAAGGTTTAACATAATACAATCGTAATACATCGCGTTACATACCATCGTTACGCATTAAACACACATTGACAGGAGAAAGATCCCTGTGTGAAGCTTCGTCGTCTCGAGCTCTCGACTCGATATCGCCAGGTCACCTATCAATGTAGTACGTGTACCGATAATCTAGCTCCAAGAGATAGTCATAGTCCAAGTGTCCAACCATCGTATCTTTTGTTGGATGTTGCTGTTGTCCGCGATAAGAGGTAGTTATGGCTGCCACGTCAGACAATATGCCTATTATTGTCCCGGAGGGGTTTAGTGCTGCGGATCCTAGGTGGAATGCGACATGCGAACCCATACTCCTCCACCTAGGAAATCCCTCAACAAACGACGAAGAGAATCTCACTAAAAGTAAATAATCGATCGATAACAGGATGTCTGACGTCATCGTCAGAGCAAGGGGCATAGATTTTTATTCCAGGATTTGCTATAAAGCATCTCGCCGAGGAAGAATGCATTGCTATAAATAGTCGCATAGAGACTAAATATATAGTGCATAGAGCACTAACTAGTATTTACTTAGCCTAATTATATTTTATTTCCGGTATGTTTTTTTTTAATGCCTTGTGTTGGCTTGCTGTTGCGAGAATGTTTGCGAGGCCGATTTTTCTAGAACAAACGCTGAGAGCGTCAGTGCGTCACACACAAGACACATGCGTCACGATATGACAAGACTCAGAATCATTCAGAATCTACTCATACGTTGTAACGGATTGAGGAGCGATTTATTTTTATAGCATAAACTCATATAAATAGACGAGGTATTTTGAAATAACTTGCCCACATATAGGATCTGCCAATTTCAAAAGTAGTAGGTAGTCCCCCCTCCCCCCCACCCTGTTCTTCCACCTGGTCTAAGTCCCTCCCACCCCATATTATCACAGTGGGCAGCAAGTCCCCCCCCCACCCTTGTCGAAGCCGGCGCGTCCAAGTGGGTTGTCCCACCCCTCCTACCCGAATTTTTGGGTATGAAAATTTACGAAATCGGCCGAAATTTTTCGCGAAAACCCGAATCGTAGTTCGCCCGTCGATCGGCTAGCGAGATTTGAACCCGAGACGCCATGTGTTCTGCCGAGCGACGCGCTAACCAACCGCGTTGACAGTAGATCTTGGGGAATTGCAGAAATTCGGTGAAATTTGTAGTATGAAAATTTGATAAATTTGATATCGTCAAGTTCCGAGGGTACCGTAGGCGAGTAGGTTCCGTCGTAGCTGTCGGGGGGCCGGGGGAGGGGGGACTTGTCGTGGCATCGCCTGGTAAGTCCCCCTGCCCCCGCCTGCCACCACCGCGTATTCCTTCCCGCGTCGGCCGGACCAAGTCGGAAGGGGGGGGGGGGGATCGCGTATGTAAGTTTTTTCAAAATACGTCGTCTATAATCGTAACACAAGATGTCGGGATATGACCGATGACATACCTGTCATACCGCTATACCATGTCATGTCATGTCATGTCATGTCATGTCATGTCATGTCATGTCATGTCATGTCATATGTTATAATGACATACGCCGTCGAGTATTGTCATGACGGTCGACTATGACATGTGATGAGAAGTGAGATTCTCTGGCTGGTGGGGGATATATATATATAGTCAGATATATATCTATCACAGAACGTGCAGTCAGTGAACACTCGCTTTCGGAATACTAAGATGATAACATAAAATACTTTAGGGGTTTTATGCATCTGTGTTCCGAGCTACCGAGACGCATGCTACGTGTGACACGGCTCTCCGAAGGAGGACAGCAGGAGACAGGCCCCCCCACTTTATAGTGGGGGGGTAAATCGGTCTACCCGTGACACCACCTCCTCCAGAAGGAGAGAGGTGGAAACAGGGAGCAGTGTCAATAGGCCTGCCGGCCATCCCACAGCAAGAAATCTAAGGAGCCTTTTTCAGCTCAGCTAGAGGGGCATCCGCCGGCGCTAGTTCATGCTGCTTAGATTGAAACAGAGCAGGGCTACACAGAATTGTCTAGTGAATCAGGGTTTGGGCTCTGGAGCAGGCGGCGGCGACGTTCTCGATGACAGAGGACGTCGAGCGTAAGGAAGACGATGTTCAGCCAATGCCCGTGCGGTGCCAAGGCCAAAAGCGGCCAGCGAGGCACCACCAGAGCGAATGCACCGACGAAGAAAGGGTGAGGAGGCGGAAGGTGGAAAATGCGGTGAAGGGATGTGGTCGAGCTCATGGGAAAAGGCTTGAAAGGGATGATGGTGAACGAGGGTGAAGTGGGCGTGACAACACCACCAGACACCACCAGATGGTGACCAAGGGGCGCACAAGGTGAATTCGAGGGAAGGGGAGGGATGAGGTCGAAATAGCCAAAGCACTCGTTGTCGATGGTGAGCGCGATGGACTCGAGCTTGGTGTCTGGTGCGCAAACACCACCAGACACCACCAGACCATAGCCAATGGTAGGATGTTGCCGATGTACTCGAAGAGTAATCAACGCTGAACGAACAGCGGCCATACGTGCACGCTGAGGTCCAGTAGACATGGTCGCTGACCACTGACCGCTGACTGCAGAATCCGCGAACCCAAAGCTAGGGTTCCCAAGCGAAAAGCTAACTTCTCGTAAAATTAAGCAAATCAAACGATGAAAGGGTCAAATTGGGGTAGAATTTTGCGAGGAAAACGCCGGTGAGGTCAAAATAGTCGTACGGTAAGCCAGCTTTGCTGCAAGAGAAGCGCTGTTGGCCAGAAAGTCAAAAAGGTTGCGGTAAAGCGGCATTTCGGTCGTTGATGCCGGAGCGGTAAAGCGACATGTCGGTAATCATGTCGGGGCGGTAGTCGGTGTAGTTCGACGAGACTCTCGGTGTCGGTAATCGGTAAGGGTAAAATCGGTGATGCAGTAGCGGTAGTCGGTGAAGTTCGACGAGACTTGCGGTAGTCGGTACGTTCGACGAGACGGAAATTAGAATCACAAAAGAAACAATGCCACCACTGAAGTGGTCAACCCATAACCTGATGAGAAGTGAGATTCTCTGGCTGGTGGGGGATATATATATATATATATAGTCAGATATATATCTATCACAGAACGTGCAGTCAGTCAGTGAACACTCGCTTTCGGAATACTAAGATGATAACATAAAATACTTTAGGGGTTTTATGCATCTGTGTTCCGAGCTACCGAGACGCATGCTACGTGTGACACGGCTCTCCGAAGGAGGACAGCAGGAGACAGGCCCCCCCACTTTATAGTGGGGGGGTAAATCGGTCTACCCGTGAACATGTACAATCATAATATCTGTCATCCACTCGCCATGAGTGACATCTGTCATCGAGAGGCCGAGTACGGCATCTCGATGGCGAAGCAAGACAAATTCTTGAAGAACAAACTGTTCTGAGAGGACGCGTCTTCGCTTCAAGCATGAACTGAACAACATGCGGGTATCAACAAGCTAATTCGACCAGCCGATACTGTTAGTTCACCCAATGCCCTCGGGTTCACAACCCGATGGTGGTAACGCTTATGAAGCGTGAGGGCATTGGTATATGAGGAGCATCGCGCTCAAGCAGATACTTCTGGACACCAGAGACTGCACTCATACCCCACCAAATATCATTGCGTGTTGCTACGGTTGAATAGCAGCCGCATAGTCCGAAAGGTTGTATATCAACCTTGACAGTGGTTATTCTCCGTCCACGCGACGAACGAGGACATACATACGAGTGTGTGCGCAGCAGTAGATATATTGTATATAGATATGTGTTGGACTTGCACCTTGAGCGCGCAGAGGTTCAAGTCCCGTCTTGGATCTCGTCGGGAGGTTGTTGCCCGATATAATTATATTGTCTGATCAACAATATAATTATACTGGAAGCATTTCGGTGTTTCCATCACACCGTGCTATCCCTCACGTCACAGCCCGCTGTTCATACGAATCGCGACAGTCGAGATCTCTCTCTCTCCCCCCTCTCTATTTAACTTATATATTTGTCTCTACATAAACGATCATCGTCACTGACTACTGCACTACTCGTCGTACTACGGACTAGTCACTATCTAAATCTAAACCTCAAGAACTTTCGCCGCACCGGGGCTTCTTATCAAGGAAGATATCCAAAACCCTAGTAGCACATCTGCTGAAATTGCGGGACTGCGATTCTTACTCACATAACAAAAAGGAAAACTCCTCAAATCCATGACTCCAATGGTACATGCCATTGACTCCATGGCTGCAATATATGTTGTAACAAAGGATGGCAGATCCATGAGCGCCCGGGACAAATTACGTGAAGCTAATCGCAGAGATGTGCAGGCTATTCGCCTACTGTTAGAAGAACTCGGCTTCTACAGTGAAGGAGACCACAGTAAAATCATCCTTAAATGGATCAGGGGTCACAATAATGACAAATTCCATGACAGAGTGGACCGTACTGCCAAAAGAGCCTCATTTAGAGGGGGTTGTTTAGACATCTCCCGCTACGACCCTGCCGAGGAACTGCCCTTCTCGTTATTCTTTTTTGAGGTCCCTATTTTAGGTGATATCCGCAGTCACATTAGAAGAATTCAACGTCTCTCACACTATCATAATTGGAGAACTCTACAGTCTCAAGGGAAGTACTTGAGGATGCTCAACGAGAATAACACCACCCCCATTAACGACATTTCCAAAATAACACCTAAAGCTTTCACTGCTTCTAGAAGCAGAGAACTCCTGGGCCTCCAAGCCTCTCCAGCACGTTTATTTAAATTGGGGAAAATCGAAACTGAAAACTGCTCCTACTGTCAACATAATACAAAATGCACCTTCGAACACATCCAACTTGAATGCTCAAGACATAATAATAATTTGTATAATCTTAGAACGACCCAGGATGTGCACCGCCTGAACATTGATATTTCAGGATATCATTGCTGAAGAAATCTCAGAAAAGCCCAAACTCCTAAACCCTGGAAACGAGGTACCACATACATCAAAACACAACCATCGAAACTTTTTCCACTTGCTGACCTAAGACAGGAAATGAATGAGGAATTATACTTACACGCTCTCCCGGAAGCTAGCATGTACCGACCATCAAGTTCAAAAAAGAATACCATTGCTGTGATGACCGCTAAACCCGAAGTGGACCATGTAACGGGAACAGTTAAATATCCCGAACTCCAATATGTTCAAAAGAAAGAGTTTTGGAAACTTTTGGCCTGGCACCGCCTTTCTAACAAAGCAGTCCCATGCTCACTTGCGGAGTACTCGAATAGGGCACACGATATTCATGAAGCACTCAATGCATGCAAGTTTGAATCGGGAGATCCTAAAAACTGCTACGCAATCAGAAGAAGCCTCTTAGATATCTTTATGGATGACAGAAATCTGGACAAAAACGGTTGCGAACTTTTCTCCAACCCTCTAAATGCCCACCCTAGAATTCACTCGAGAAGATGCATACCCACCACAAGAATGAAAAAAAGCCCTCAGGCCCTTCTGTCATCATGGGAAAATTGGCTTTGATGGTCTCGCTTGGGATGCCTACGTGGACCCGATAACAGGCATTGGCAGAATCGTTTATGGAAATCCCCCCTTCGATGGGAAAGATAAGGGCAAATCTTCGGCGGTCATGACTGCTTTGGAAATGGGACATAAAGCGGCCAACACTGTCCCTGGATTTTCAGGAACATGGATCCTTCCGCTGTCTCCCAAAAACCAAAAAAGATGGTTCGATAAAGACTTTAAACTTGTTTTCAGATTCCCGCATAACACTATCCCATTTATCCCACATGGTTATTGGACGGGTGATGACCCCTACGTTCTTCCAGGTGGTGGATGCTACAAGGATGACTTTTCGGATGTTGTTATCATAGCTATAGACAGTGCACCCAGTGAAACGCCAACCAGCCTTTGACTGGAGGCCTACTCAGAAAAATATTGCCAGATGGTTCCTTAACGTCCTTCCTAAGTCTAGAGTCACGAAGAAGAGGCTAGAATACACAGGAGTCAGCCCTGATATCTGGGATGAAGTTCTGAACGAAAGCGACAAGGTACTTCCCTCTTCGCTGTGTCCGTGGCCCAGGATGTGTAGGCGTCATGCGAGGGAAAGATCCATATTACATGAAACGGGAGTCATACCTGAAAGTGGCACCATAGAGGAAGCGTCCAGCATTCAAGAACTATGCACAAAAAATAGGAAAGAAAATGAGGTGGTAAAGGCCGCAGGGGAAATGCTAGGCAACTATGTAAACCCCCACCCTTCCCCCAACCCCCATGGGGCTGGGGCCCCGTAGGGCTCCGGCTCTGCGGGGTTACCACTGGCCCAGGGGCCGGAGCACCCGTGGGCCTTTTCTCACTTCATCACCACCACCGCCCACTCCGCTTCCATCACCATCGTGCATCAGCTCCGCGGCCCTCTGATGTTTTTTCCGACGCTGGTGGCAGACACGCTTAATTAGTGCCTTGTCACCCATGCTTCCATGCTCTGTGGAATGCTTCCTGCCTTGCAGACTGTCATGTATGAGGGGAACAGACTCGAGTAGATCGTTCCGAAGGCATTGCCTTACTCATCGACGTAAATGTTTTATTATTATTATTATTATTATTTCCGGCACGGCGGACGCCGATGCCGCCGCACCACCTGCCGGAACCTGCCCCTCCGGTGTGATCCCCGCCGCAGCGGCAGGGCCACACACCAGAGCCGACGCATGCCCCTCAACCGCACTCCCAGGAACAAAGGATGCGTGAGTGTAATGTACCTTCTCTTGGGCGGCCTGAACCTCAGTGGTGAGGGCATCAAGCCGCCGCAAGATGTCCTCGTCGTTCGCGCCGTCGGCCGCAGGCTGCACGCTGAAGCCGTAGGCCGACACGTCGATGCCGCCAATCCCGCCCGCGGAAAGCACAGCGGGAGGACCGTAAGCCGACGCCGCACGGGCGAAGGCCTCCGGATCATCATCCGCAGCCTCTTGGAAGACCTGCACAAGAGCCAGCGTGTGTAGACCCTCCGCATCCTCCTCCTCAATAGGAATGCAGAAGGCCGCTGCCGTGGCCGACGAATGCTGGCGCCCACCAAGAGGGCA
This sequence comes from Cymbomonas tetramitiformis, assembly GCA_001247695.2. Taxonomy (NCBI): domain Eukaryota; kingdom Viridiplantae; phylum Chlorophyta; class Pyramimonadophyceae; order Pyramimonadales; family Pyramimonadaceae; genus Cymbomonas; species Cymbomonas tetramitiformis. The sequence goes on along the minus strand of LGRX02033670.1, from coordinate 53,918 downwards.
GTCGCGGTACGCGTGATAGGTGCAGGGGAGAAGTCCTGTCGCGATTGACCGGCCCCTGGCCGAGAGAGTCTCCCAAAAAGAGGGTTTGGCCGAAGATTGGCCGAAAGAAATTTGACCCTTAAGTATGCAAAAAGATGTCAAAACAAGAAAAAACAAATGTTTTCTCGGAAACTGGCCGAAAGGCCTCCGGAGAGGACTTCTCCCCTGGATAGGTGTCACCTTTGCCCGCTTTCCGGCAGCGGTGGCAGAGGGGCTTCGCCTTCATGTTGTCCCTGTCGAACCCCACAGGCGGTGCCGCGTGCACACCCACCCGATGGCCTCGCGGATGCTGCTTACCCCGCGGCTGTTGCTGCTGCTGCCGTTGGGCCGCGCCCGCACGATTGCCTTGTACGAGCGCCTTCAAGGCGGCGATCTCGTCGAGGAGAACGGCGTACTCAGACGACGTGATAAGCGCGGAGGGCTTGCCGCCCGCCCCCAGCGTCTGCTTTTCACGCACTGTCACCCCATCGTCCGACTGCGCCCAGGCCTGAAAGATAGCCACGACGAGGGCCTGAAGCGAGCGGAGAGTGACCCCGCCGAGGTCACCCGCAAGCGGGTACCGCACCTTCACCGCCGCGTAGAAGACCGGGTCGAGGCGGTTGTAGAGCGACAGCTTGCGGGTCTCGTCGGTGGGCTGCCAGTCAGGAGCACGGTTATCCCGCACCAGACGTTGCTCACGAGCCAAGATGGGCTGCGGGTCAACGCCTGCGGGATAACGTAGAGCCGCGTGCTCCTGCTGGTGGCTCTCACGTAGCGCGGCAGGCACGCTCCCCTTGATGATGTCGACAAGGGCACGACGTCCATCTCGGTCAGCCGAGGAGTCCGTACCGCGAAGCCAGGTGTCCGCCACAGAGTTGCGCTCCACGACGAGGGCCAACACGTCGTAGAGAAGCCCATTAACCTTCTCGATAACCAGAGAGGTGGGGTCGTCGAGGTCAAAGGGAGTCAAATCCAGCCCAGCGGACTGAAACTCGGTACGAAGCTGCACCACCAGCTCGGAAAGGCGGTCCGCGTCGTCAGTGCCACGATAATGATGTTTCTTGGAACCAAGGATATCCTCGCGGACACCCTTGGCCCAAGCCCGATGTAAACGCCCCTTGTACACCGCGTCAACCGTGGCATGTTGGTCGACTAGGTGCTTCCGCAACGCGACAGCGGTGTCGGAGTTGCTGGAAGCAGCTGGGGGCACCACAGGTGGGGTGCTAGCGGTCGGAGTGTCCCGAACCGCATCCAAAAGCCGTATTGAGGCGTCCAAATCGGAGTCCTTCAATAGGCGTTTGCGAGCTCGAGTAGATATTGCCATACTTTTGAAAGCCAGAGAAAAGATGATGCGCGGCAGCACGTTTGGGTGTTGTGGCGGAAATGGAAGGAAGACGTAACGGCAGAACGTGCGGAGCGGCGAAAAGAGCGTGGGGCACTTGCAAATGTCGGTGTGGTCGAAGGTGTCCGGAGCACCAACCCAAAATACGTGAACCAGCGGGATCAGTGCAGGTAGAATAACGTAAATGAACATTGCCAAAACCAAGCAATAGCAACGCGCGGTGCCCATGACTCGCAGCCGTAAAAGACGTCTACCGTAAAGCCATGTCTCAAATCCTAGTCGCACCCAAACGCGCAAGTGCGCACCACCTCTTCAAGCGGCTGCTTAGCCAATCATGGCCAAGATAGCAAGTGGAAAGAAAACGTGGATGGGGCCACGACCTACCGGAATATCCAAGTACACTAGATATGAGAAGTCCCGTACTCGTGTGGATAAACTGTGTAAGATAAATAAACCCTAAGCTAGATATACCCGGAACGGTCTCGGACGGTCTCGGAGTCTAGCCTACCTGTGACACAGCGCGTGTCACAGTACGAACCTACAGATCAGTCAGCAGTCCAGTGTTGGTCCTAGGGATCTGTCATAGGGGCCTGACCGGGTCTCCCAGTCAGGGCTGCCTATACAGATTTCAGCACACCTCCCGCAAAAGGGCTTCGCCTTTTGGTCGTCACGGTCGAAACCGACTGCAGGCAGCGGGTGCGTGCCGACACGGAATCCCCGCTGCGTACCGCGCTGCTGCTGTTGCCGCTGCTGCCGCTGCGGCTGCTGCCGCTGCTGCTGCGCCGGCAGCGCGTCCGCCCCGCGCTGTTGTCGCAGCAACTCCTGAAGCTCGTTGATCTTGTTGAGGAGGGCACCGTACTCGGTGCGGGAGAGCTGCGCGGAGATGCCGCTCTTGCCCGAGACTGCCTTCCCCGCCCCCGTCTGCGCCCAAGCCTGATAAATCTCCACCACAAGGGAGCGGAGAGACGCCAGGGAGACATGCGCGAGATCGGCCGCGAGAGGATACCGCACCTTGACCGCGGTGTAAAACACCGGGTCCAGCCGGTTGTACAGGGATAGCTTCCTGGTCTCCTCGGTGGGTGTCCAGTCCGTAGCTTTGTTATCCCGCACCAGACGCTGTTCCCGAGCCAAGATGGGCTGCGGGTCAGTGTCTGCGGGATAACGCAACGCGGCGTGCTCCTCCTGGTGCGACTCACGCAGCGCCACCGGTACACAGCCCTTGATAATGTCCACCAGGGCTCGCCGTCCATCACGGTCAGACGAGGCGTCGGTGCCAGTCAACCAGACGTAGGCGTTGCTGTGCTTCTCGATAACCAGAGCCAGAACGTCGAAGAGCAAGCCGTTGACCCTGGTCACCACACGAGCCAGAGGGTCGTCGAGGTCAAAGGATGCCAACTCTAGTCCAGCCGAATGAAACTCCGTACGCAGTTGTACCACCAGCTCGGAGAGGAGGCCAGCGTCGTCCGTACCGCGGAAGTGGTGCTTCTTCGCGGACACCCTTGGCCCATTGGCGGTGTAGACGTGCCTTGTAGATGTCGTCAACCAGCTTGCTCTGCTCCTGTAAGTACTTCCTGGTCGCCACGTCTGCATCCTCGTTGGAAGTCGGAGCGGGGGTCGGAACAGTTGGCGTACGCACCGTCGGACTGTTCCGAACCCCGTCTAATAGCCTCAGTGAGGCGTCAATGTCACTGTCCCTGTCCAGGGACTTCTTCGCTCGGGTCAGCATACCCATACTCTGAAAAGCCAGAGGGGAGGTGGTACGCAGCCGCGCGGTTGGGTGTGGTAGCGGAAAAATGGTAATGGTCAGCAGCGGAGAGGAGCTAAGAGAGTGGAGCGGCGAGGGGCACTCGAAGATGTCGTCGAAGTCGAAGGTGTCGCGAACACCAGCCCAGAAAACAGTAACCAGCAGGGCCAGTGCCGGTGCAAAACTGGATCCGAACATTGCTAAGACTAGTCCGTAACGAGGCGCGGTCCCCATGGCCGCCACTCCCAGTTGCTTACCGCAAACAATTCATACCATAATTCCTAGTCGCACCCAAACGCGCATGCGCGCACCACCTCTCCAAGCGGCCGTTTAGCCAATCATGGCCAAATCAGCAAGTGGAATAAAAGCGTGGATGGGGCCACGACCTACTGGAATATCCTAGTTCACTAGATATCAGAAACTCCCGAACTGTGTGGATAAACTCATAAGATAAATAAACCCTAAGCTAGATATACCCGGAACGGTCTCGGACGGTTTCGGAGTCTAGCCTACCTGTGACACAACGTGTGTCACAACACGAACCTATAGATCAGTCAGCAGTCCAATGTTGGTCCTAGGAGTCTTTCATAGGGGCCTGACCGGGACTCCCAGTCAGGGCTGCCTATACAGATTTCAGCAGGGCTTGCCTGGCCAAAACTCAACATGAGATAATAAAATACAACACGTGTTTTATTGACGGAGCTCGAAACCCGGAGGCTCGTGACCTGGAACCTCAGATCGAGGGGTGACAAAGAGGGCAGAGGTGCCCCCCAGTGTGGGGGGGCAAAGTCTCTGTCTCCATGAATCTCCCGATCACACTGTTAAGAAATTCTGCGTTCCCTCCCTGCTGCACTACTACTATAATTAGAAATTACTCCCCTTGGCGTGACACGAGTTCTGAGACATCGCATCGCGCCATCGCGTCTCGACGCTGACGTGGCGCGTGACTTTTCTCCTGAGAATTTTGGCGCTGGCGCAGCGCGAGGCCCCAAAAAGACGCACAAGGCGTGTCCAAAATGGCGCGCCTACGCGTCCAAAATCCACTCTTGATTTTTGCATACTGTACATGTTGTCATGTTCATGTTCTCATGTTGCTGTTCGTTTGTGTCACACATGGGAGCCAAGCCGAGCCAAGCCGAGGGTGGCGCCACGCGGTTGTCGCGTGACCAGTCACGGCCGGTGTGAGAGGTGGCGCGGCGCGGTACGACCAGCAGACTGGGTACGACCCTACTCTCCCACGGGCCCGGTTTCCCCGATAACGCCGAACGAGTTATTGATACGTCATCGTCACTTCTCTCCCCCTTCGACATATCGGGGCTTTGTTTTGTAGTGCGATTGAGGGCTTGGGTTTGGGGTGGTTATCAGGTGGATTTCTGAGCGAAAAGCAGCCCTATGTTCATGTGCTCTAAAATCCAACGAAATCCGTCGATCTAATAAATGCATCCGGGCTTCCATGAAAGCTTCGGTCCTTCTGGTTTGGCAGCACTTCTGAAAGACTCAAAGGTCGTCGAAGATGGCCCCGGTGAACCACTTGAAGCGCTTGAACAGCCCGACATTCTGGTGGGGGGAGGTGAAGAGGGTAGTCTGCAAGACAACTTCAAGAGATTCCGAAAGAAGCGCCAGGTAACGTGCAAATTCCACCTGTTCTTGCTGTCTTTACATTTTCCTAGAATGCCTGTGAAGAGTGCGTGTTGTCGACGTTTCAAATCGTGCAAGTAATGACTCCGGGATCTACTAAGCTAACAGGATTGTGTACCCCCTCGATTTTGCTTGGTGAACAGGCTGACAAACGTGAAGCGCAGAAGGCGGTAGAGCTTGCTAATTCAGCTCGTGCAAGTCCTCAGTACAAGCAGACCGTACGCAAGCTCTTTATCGAAACAGCCAAGAAATATTTAGGAGCACCATACGCACAAAGGCGCGTGCGTATCTGAACCCTGGCCAAACGCGAGTTCGCCTGGCTCTGAGTTGGTGGCTGTTCTATATTTCCAGCTGTGATGGTTATTTTTATTATCTAGCCTAAAGATATTTTTTGTTTTGTCCGGCCCAGGTATCACGACCCTGTAAGCTGCGAGTGCGAAGGGTGCACCGAGAGGGAAGGTGCGAAGGCAGTTGCCGAGATGAACCTGAATAGAGGTCCAAATTGTTTCACCTACAGGAAAATGAGTTTCTGTTAACCTAGCGTGTTTTGTTTGCAAAGGAGGTTGTGCAAAGGAGTAACAGAGCGTTTTCGCCCTGTCAGAGCAACTCTTCCATGCCCCTCCGTTTTTGGACTGCTGTGCTCTTGTTCGTAGGTATGTTGTCCCTCGACGCATGCCGGCTTGTGACTGAATTTGTGTTTTGACTACGCGAGCCGCTGTACGTGAATCCTAGCTGGAAAACCCGCGAAAAATGATATGTTATTGGGACAGGCCGGCTCGTGGGCTTGACGAACATCTCTCTGGTATCTGGGTTTATCTTATCTTGCCTCGCACTTTTTCGATGTTCACTCCACGCCTCAACTTTATCTAGCGCTGCGAACATGCTTTCTTGAAAAGTGCTGTGAAATAACTTCGTACAAGCACACGCTGCGGTGCAGATGTGTGGCAGACCTACAAGAACATTTCGGATTCAAGCTTGGACGAGGAAACCAAGCATACCAGGTAATCATGAATATGCCCAACCGCACCAAACACAGATCAGGTGTGTGTTGGCACCTCCAGCATCAGCGATTCCACACGGATAATCTTTTCTTAAAGGCAATCCTCTGCCGCGTTCACCATAGGAGTACGCACGAAAGCGACATTAGTATCCTGAAGAGTCCCCCCCAGGTTGGTTAAGCCTAAGCCCTAGGTGTCGTGGCGTGCTGGCTTCTAACAAGTCTCCTTCTTTTGCGGTGCTGCGCGGGGCACTGCAGTTCGACACCCTGCCCGTCCGAGTCCAAAGCGTGGCCGAACTGGAACCGGGGGATCTTATATTCTACGAGGGAAAATATTACAGTACAAGCGCAAAGCAACAACTTCACGACATTGTCCACGTGGAGATATTTACTGGTGGTGAAAGTGGCGAGGCTGTCATAGGTGAAGACCTATCAAACAAATTCACTGCAGCGCACATTCTTGACAGAGGGGAATCCAAGCAGGGAGCTCCCACATCTATGTTATGGTGAATTAAAACTTCTTTAGCGAATATCCAATTCATTTAGATATAACGTTGATATAAGCACCGAAAAGGCACAGGCAGCGGAGGCGCTCATAGAAAATACCGCAGGCGGCTTCCAGGCGGAGGCTCCCACAGGCGATACCGCAGGCGGCTTCCAGGCGGAGGCGCCCACAGGCGATACCGCAGGCGGCTGCATGCGGAGGCGCCCACAGGAGATACCGCAGGCGGCTGCATGCGGAGGCGCTCACAGGCGATACCGCAGGCGGCTGCATGCGGAGGCGCTGACAGGAGGTACCGCAGGCGGCTGCATGCGGAGGCGCTCGCAGGCGATACCGCAGGCGGCTGCATGCAGAGGCGCTCAGAGGCGATACCGCAGGGGGCTGCATGCGGAGGCGCTCAGAGGCGATACCGCAGGTGGCTGCATGCGGAGGCGCGCACAGGTGGTACCGCAGACGGCTGCATGCAGAGGCGCCCACAGGCGATACGGCAGGCGTCTGCATGCGGATGCGCTCACAGGCGATACCGCAGACGGCTGCATGCGGAGGCGCGCACAGGCGATACCGCAGGCGGCTGCATGCGGAGGCGCTCACAGGCGATACCGCAGGCGGCTGCATGCGGAGGCGCCCACAGGCGATACCGCAGGCGGCTGCATGCGGAGGCGCCCACAGGCGATATCGCAGGCGGCTGCATGCGGATGCGCTCACAGGCGATACCGCAGGCGGCTGCATGCGGAGGCCCTCACAGGCGATACCGCAGGCGGCTGCATGCGGAGGCCCTCACAGGCGATACCGTGAGACGGCTGCATGCGGAGGCGCCCACAGGCGATACCGCAGGCGGGCTGGGAGTGCGGAGGCGTCGCAGGCGATACCGCAGGCGGCTGCATGCAGAGGCGCCTCAGAGGCGATACCGCAGGGGCTGCATGCGGAGGCGCTCAGGAGGCGATACCGCAGGCGGCTGCATGCAAAGGCGCTCACAGGCGATACCGCAGGCGGCTACACAAGTGAGGCCGCTAGGCGATACCGCAGGCGGCTGCATGCGGCGGCGCCCACAGGCGATACCGCAGACGGCTGCATGCGGAGGCCCTCACAGGCGATACCGCAGACGGCTGCATGCGGAGGCGCCCACAGGCGATACCGCAGGCGGCTGCATGCGGAGGCGCTCGCAGGCGATACCGCAGCGGGCTGCATGCGGAGGCGCTCACAGGCGATACCGCAGGCGGCTGCATGCGGAGGCGCTCACAGGCGATACCGCAGGCGGCTGCATGCGGAGGCGCTCACAGGCGATACCGCAGGCGGCTGCATGCGGAGGCGCTCACAGGCGATACCGCAGGCGTCTGCATGCAGAGGCGCCCACAGGCGATACCGCAGACGGCTGCATGCAGAGGCGCCCACAGGCGATACCGCAGGCGGCTGCATGCGGAGGCGCCCACAGGCGATACCGCAGACGGCTGCATGCAGAGGCGCCCACAGGCGATACCGCAGGCGGCTGCATACGGAGGCGCTCACAGGCGATGCCGCAGGCGGCAGCATGAGGAGGCGCTCACAGGCGATACCGCAGGCGGCTGCATGCGGAGGCGCTCGCAGGCGATACCACAGGCGGCTGCATGCGATGGCGCCCACAGGCGATTCCGCAGGCGGCTGCATGCGGAGGCGCCCACAGGCGATACCGCAGGCGGCTGCATGCCGTGGCGCCCACAGGCGATACCGCAGGCGGCTGCATGCGGTGGCGCCCACAGGCGATACCGCAGGCGGCTGCATGCGGAGGCGCTCACAGGCGATATCGCAGGCGGCTGCATGCGGAGGTGCTCACAGGCGATACCGCAGGCGGCTGCATGCGGAGGCGCTCACAGGTGATACCGCAGGCGGCTGCATGCGGAGGTGCTCACAGGCGGTACTGCAGACGGCTGCATGCGGAGGCACTCAGTGGCGATACCGCAGGCGGCTGCATGCGGAGGCACCCACAGGCGATACCGCAGGCGGCTGCATGCAGAGGCGCTCACAGGCGATACCGCAGGCGGCTGCATGCGGAGGCGCTCACAGGCGATACCGCAGGCGGCTGCATGCGGATGCGCTCACAGGCGATGCCGCAGGCGGCTGCATGCGGAGGCGCTCACAGGCGATACCGCAGGCGGCTGCATGCGATGGCGCCCACAGGCGATACCGCAGGCGGCTACAAGCGGAGGCGCTGACAGGCGATGCCGCAGGCGGCTGCATGCGGAGGCGCTCACAGGCGATACCGCAGGCGGCTGCATGCGGAGGCGCCCACAGGCGATACCGCAGGCGGTTGCATGCGGAGGCGCACACAGGCGATACCGCAGGCGGCTGCATGCGGAGGCGCCCACAGGCGATACCGCAGGCGGCTGCATGCGGAGGCGCCCACAGGCGATACCGCAGGCGGCTGCATGCGATGCGCTCACAGGCGATGCCGCAGGCGGCTGCATGCGGAGGCGCTCACAGGCGATACCGCAGGCGGCTGCATGCGGAGGCGCCCACAGGCGATACCGCAGGCGGCTGCATGCGGAGGCGCCACAGGCGATACCGCAGGCTGATAGGCGATGCGCAGGCGGCTGCATGCGGAGGCGCTCACAGGCGATACCGCAGGCGGCTGCATGCGGATGCGCTCACAGGCGATACCGCAGGCGGCTGCATGCGGAGGCGCCCACAGGCGATACCGCAGGCGGCTGCATGCGGAGGCGCTCACAGGCGATACCGCAGGCGGCTGCATGCGGAGGCGCAGGCGTACCGCAGGCGGCTGCATGCGGAGGCGCTCACAGGCGATGCCGCAGGCGGCTGCATGCGGAGGCGCTCGCAGGCGATACCGCAGGCGGCTGCATGCGGAGGCGCTCACAGGCGATACCGCAGGCGGCTGCATGCGGAGGCGCTCACAGGCGATACCGCAGGCGGCTGCATGCGGAGGCGCTTACAGGCGATACCGCAGCCGGCTGCATGCGGAGGCGCCCACAGGCGATACCGCAGGCGGCTGCATGCGGAGGCGCTCACAGGCGATACCGCAGACGGCTGCATGCGGAGGCGCCCACAGGCGATACCGCAGGCGGCTGCATGCGGAGGCGCTCACAGGCGATACCGCAGGCGGCTGCATGCGGAGGCGTCCACAGGCGATACCGCAGGCGGCTGCATGCGGAGGCGCTTACCGCAGGCGGCTGCATGCGGAGGCGCCCACAGGCGATACCGCAGGCGGCTGCATGCGGAGGCGCCCACAGGCGATGCCGCAGGCGGCTGCATGCGGAGGCGCTCACAGGCGATACCGCAGGCGGCTGCATGCGGAGGCGCTCACAGGCGATACCGCAGGCGGCTGCATGCGGAGGCGCCACAGGCGATACCGCAGGCGGCTGCATGCGGAGGCGCTCACAGGCGATACCGCAGGCGGCTGCATGCGGAGGCGCCCACAGGCGATACCGCAGGCGGCTGCATGCGGAGGCGCTTACAGGCGATACCGCAGCCGGCTGCATGCGGAGGCGCCCACAGGCGATGCGGCAGGCGGCTGCATGCGGAGGCGCTCACAGGCGATACCGCAGGCGGCTGCATGCGGATGCGCTCACAGGCGATACCGCAGGCGGCTGCATGCGGAGGCGCCCACAGGCGATACCGCAGGCGGCTGCATGCGGAGGCGCTTACAGACGATACCGCAGGCGGCTGCATGCGGAGGCGCTCATAGGCGATACCGCAGGCGGCTGCATGCGGAGGCGCCCACAGGCGATATCGCAGGCGGCTGCATGTGGAGGCGCTCATAGGCGATACCGCAGGGGGCTGCATGCGGAGGCGCGCAGAGGCGATACCGCAGACGTAGTAGGATTTGTGCATCCCTTGTTTTGACGTGTTAAATGACTTGCCCTATCTTGAATGGAATGGATAAGGCTACTAACGTTAAGTTACATTGAAATTTTCTTCCTCGATCAATTCGGCTAACTTTCACACTAATTTAGCTTGATGGAGAATAATATCCTTTTAGTCAAGAGACTTAACAGCATAATTTCTAATTGGCTAAGCTGCACCTCAGGTTCGCGTGAACGATTTAAATGGGTAAAGGAGTATGAGAGCTACCGCATCGACAACAGTGCACGCTGGAAGTTGATAGCATATCACTTTGCAAAGGTTCAGAGCTATATGCCATCGCCTTGAATCTTGCCTGCTTGGTATTTGTAAAACAAAACCTCTTCTCCACTCGGAGATGCTTATTATATACAACCTTGTGTGTATATATATATATATATATCAATCACGGCCGTTTCAGCATTCTGTTAAGCTCCCATCTCTCTCTCTCTCCCTCCCTCCTCCCTTTGAAACAGGTGCACCTGTTACCGCTTGCGTACATAATATTGCTTCTCTCCGAGGTTGAGCCTCCACGAAAGGCTGCGCATAGGAAGTCTGTATATCTCGTACCCATGCACGTCCTCCATATAGCACAAAACTTGGAGGTGTGTAAGGGTTTGGCTGCTCGTTTGGCAGATTGACACGTGGCTCGAAGGAACACTGCAAAGCTTTTGCAGTGAGCACACTTGGGAGCCAGCCAACATGGCTGAAGCACACCGCCTGCGTGACGCACCGACGAAGTCCATCTTCACAGCCGACACTGAAAATGAAGCTGCAAGTGATGATGACTGCTAGGGTCGTTGAGGTGGCATTGTTCGAATTTCAGACTCCATTTCGGTAAGTGTGATAATGTGGAAACAAGCGCTCTGAAAAGTAAATGAGCCCATTATGAACTTCCTTGATTTTGATACGATGCCCTGCCTTGTTTGGTTATTTATTTAAGGGATGAACTAATGCTGGTCTGCATGGGATGAGAGCGATGCTGGATTTCGGCCTTACGTCTCATTTCGAGCTGCTTCTCCCGACCTCCAAGACTCCGTTGCGAGCTTCCACCTTGCTCCCGGCCTGCTCCTAAGTTATGAACAACGCTAGTTTACCCAACCGCCACTCGCCGCGCATCCTGAGGTGACTTTCCAAGGGACTGCGAATATTGACTTGCGCCCGTCCCTCCATCTTAGCTAACCCTTCGAGCTGTTTGAGCCATCTACGAAACACCTAGCCTCCGTTGAGACTTTACACTGTGCCCGCGGCCCCGTCCAACACTTGCCTTCCTAACCCCAACATGCCGGGCATCCTGAAGGGACTCGCCGAGGGATTGAGACGGATAGCTTGCTTCCATTTCTTCACAACCTGAGCGCCCACCAGCCACCTACCCCCAACATTCACCCTGGCATACTGAAGTTCCCACATCGAGTGTGCTATGGTAAGGCAGGGTAATTGGGTCTCGCGCATTGGATGTGTGGCGAGCTTGCGCCTTTGTGTTGTTTCCACAAAGTGACCCAACTCCGTGATAGATGACTACTCACGAGCCCTACCGGTATAGTTCACCAACCGTTTTCGCCTCGTCCCCGACACCTCGTCATCACTTGAACTTTGATACCGGCACACCCAGCGTCCTCATCGTGTGGGGCGAGGGCAAGCTGACGAGTTTGTTGGACAGACATTGGACGTCCTTGGTGACAGTACTCCACAGCGATCAAAGGAACTAAAAACAGTCAGAGCAATCCGTATCTGAGCAATCCGTATCCGATGAAGCTGTTGCCATACCATCAGCCCAGCACACTGTTATAGTGCTTGGCTGTCATTCACCAACCACCACCGATGGAAGTACTAGCCACGGGCACCTGAGTCCCGTGGGGTTCCACCTCGGCAGGTCCATCTAATACATGTGAGAGTCCCGGTGGTGCCGCTGCCAGGCCCACAGGGTGCCTGAGGGAAGGGCATCCCCAACCCCCAGAACCGCCGAGTCTTGCCATACGTTCCCCGAGATGTGGCATCGCCACACCTGCGGTGTGGCGCCCACCGCCCACCTCCTATAGTCTGCATGCACCGTGCCACCACCCAGCCACCACCATGTTTCCCGGTCTACCCACTCCCGGTATTGGACTCTTGGTTTAGCAACCAGGCCAAGCCTTGTGGGGCCAACACCGATACGATTCTCTCCTAGGGAAGCCTGCCATGATTCGGACCCAGCTTCTGAATTACATGTTGTGCTCTGAGCCCGGCGACGAAGGGGCCATTCGCATCGACCGGGATCACTTTGGTGAAGATTTGCACCCTTTGGTGAATCGCGAAACCTGGTTTGGCAATTTTCGGAAGTGTGCTTCCACTTTCGCGCACCACTTTGGTGAACGCGGCTCACCAAAGTGGTTCACAGGTCCTGAGCATTTACGATGCCTGGGTCATGTTTGTGAGCCCTCTAAGGATAATATGCGTTCAAATCCATGCAGCTGTCCTCCATATTCACCCCTTGCTAAACCACCCCCACTCAGACCGTTCGAGCCGCATGCCAAATCCGAGGTCCCGTCCGCCCATGCGAGTTCCCAAGACCGATCTTCCAATGACACCTCCCACGCAAAAGTCGCCCTTCTAATTCCACCATTTAAATGCGTCGGGGTTAGGTTGGGTACAACACCCTCCGCATCACGCTATGTGTCCCAATCGGGCAGTGTGGCATAGCCCACCTCTTCAACGGCATCCTCCCAAGCTCAACAGGACCCAACCACCCCCATGTGCACACCTCGCCCACTCCCTAGCACTCCCCCCACGAGCAAGATTGGTGTTGCCCCCAACTCCCTCCCACAGCCCCACCCATACCGAAATTCCCATTATCGGAATACAATTCTGACTTGACGCAAAGCAAAGGAGAAGCGGCAAAGCACACGTACTGCAACACTATTCTCCCTTTGCAAATTTGGGCAAGTTCCAAAAGTATGAGATGTATGAGACTTGAAATCACCCATCGAATGCTCTTTCACCAAGTTATGGTATCAAAAATTCGAGTCGCCCTGAAAAATCATCGTATTGTTATTGACAAAGAGTATTATTAAAGAGTATTACTCTCTGAGATCAGTAACAATACGTATATGCGGGGCCATTATCAGTGCTTGTTCGATATGACGTAACCTGGACCTATAATGACGATCATACGTCCGAGTCCTGATGGATCAGTTTCGATAAATACCAATCTGGATCAATCACTGATATAAAGTAAATAGGCCTAGAAGATGTCTATTCAGTGATATCGCAATATCCATAAGGAACGTATGGCAAACTCTTCCAAACCCCTCTGAACGTTTATCAAGTCATCAGGTAAAATCTTGAAAAATACGGCGCGCATGACCCATGTAGAACCCAAACCACCGACTGTACCTTTATGCGTTGTACTCGTGACGGCACCGGCAGTCACTACTGTGACACAGACTATGAAATCAGTCAAGGCATGCAGCTAGAATCTCGGGAGGGCTGCCTAGTCCGATTTCAACATACTGTATTTCAGTTATCAACAGATTATGATATCGCAGTCAACCTGATTTCGGCTCACTCCTGAATATACCATATCGATGTATTCTCCTAAAAATCAATAATGCAGACACTTTCCGGGATAAGTTGTGCTTTCTCTGCCTGATATTCCTCTTCTGTGAGCAATGCATCATCTAATAGCGGTTTTAACTCTCTTAACAAAGAAGCTACCTCCAGCGCCACGATTGTTGTGAACATGTTTCTGGTTTTTTTTAGGTTTCTAAGCCTTCGCCACTTCGTGCAACAAACACATCACCGATGACGCACTATGACGCCTGCACGATAATTCGTTTACCGATCCGCTATTTTCGTTGTTAGTTCTCGGAGTTTTCAGAGCGTTGCACACCTCACCGAAAAATACAGAGTATATCGCTGCAAAAAAAGGAGAAGGGCTGCCGCATCAATATTTTTTGTAAAACATGCATATTTATCGCTCTGAGAAGTTGCGAGGTATGGGATGGCGTTGAGGTTGAGATAACCGCGGGAGTATGCCGTTGGTTTGCTAGTTTTCCGAGCGCTGGCTAATTTTCACTTTCGCGAGAAAACACACCATTTTGTTTTGAAGGGCTTAGAACGGTTCGAAGTTTTTTTAGACGTTTGTTTACGAGTTTTTTGAGGATCGTATGTTTTCAGATTTCTCCCTTGCGGCAAAATGTAAAGGAACGAAAGTCTTTTTTCCTCAGCAGTCGAATTATCGCTGATTGACCCGATTTCGGGTTTCAAGCGTTTACCGTGGCTAAGCACTACTAAACCTCCGATGCGCCCAGAATCTTGTGAAAATATTATGTTGGAACACTTTTATTTTTGTCGCAGGCATATCCGTAGTACTACGAAGACGCTTTCGACCGGACAGTCGAATTCTCCGATTTTCGGGTCTGGTGGCGGTGTGTGCCTCTTACGAAAGGATTTCGTCTCTTTTCGAGGTGGGTACACTTTCACAACCTCTACCCTTATCTGAGGAGCGAATATTTTGGCTTGGTTGGGAGTTTATATGCGCTTAGTTCTTATTTTCTGCATCGTACAACTTGGGTTTTGCAGGGGTATTTTGCCTCCGCCGGTCACATTAGAAACGACCCAGTTTCAAACGTTTCGATGCGTCGGTGTGACAGTATAAAAGTTCACAAAAGCCAGATCATCTTGGAATCAACTCCGAACAACTCTAGCTTTACTGAGTAACTCGCCACCTGTGTCATGGCAAACAATAAAGCTGTCCCACCGCACTGACCAGAATGTTCGGGTGTGCCGTGAGCCTCTTTGGTGTGACAGTCTGGAAGTTTGGCGAATGCCACTCCAGCTTGGGCTCAAACCCAATCACGCCTAGCTTTCTCGAGTCCCTCGCCATGTGTGGTGAGGGGATCGAGAAAGCTACCCGACAGAACTGCACTGACCGTACGGTTGAGGTGTGATCAACACATTTGGTGTGGTAGTCTGGAGGTTTGGCAAGTGCCACCCCAGCTTGGGCTTAACCCCAATCACGCCCGACTTGCTCGAGTCCTTTGACTCAAAGGACTCGAGCAAGCTGCCCGAAGGAGCTGTAGTATCGTGCAGCTCCTTCTGTTTCCGACTCTCCGCATTTTCGTAACCTAAAACCCTGAGCAGTGCACAAGCATTCATGTAAAGGCATCTGCGTCCCTTCAACGTCAAGGCAGTGTCGCACCTGTATTTCCTATGCTACACATAACACTTTGTCCCACAGTTATGTGTTTGGAATACACGGGTCTGTTTGAAATTGTAGAGGACACACACAGCATGCACTCTCACAACACAGCGCAGCTTGATCGAAGCGCGTGACGAAGCATTGTAGCACGGCCGCAATCGAACGAATAGAATAGTGTGTAGGTATGTATGATAGTATTAAAAGCGAATAAAACCTCTTCTATATGACTAAACGTGCTTTTTGTAAAAACAAGTGAGATAGCTATTTCGCGTATACTATGAAAACTATGAAAAGAGAGAGTCAACACCTTCGGCTATTGCGCCTTAGGCGGTGGAAGCGTAATAAACGTTTTCAGAGATTTAGGAAGAGACTGAATACTTCCAGTACGATTACCTAATAAAATTCCATCAATAACGAATGGTGTCACTGTAGCATACGGTGGCAGTCCTGATACGTGATGGCACACGACGGTTGAGATGATACATGCATGATATGATTGTAACCCTTGGTCATGAACTGTATGACACGCTACTCTAGGATGGGTACGTGATGGTGTATTGCAACAACGTGTTGCGAAGATACCGGGTTGATTATCTACATGCATTGCATCCGGAAGATCCGAAATCCTGTAATGAAGTCGGTAATTATATATAAGACAAGACAGGAGGCTTAACAACGGCACGTCGTACGAAACGTTTGCAATATTCGATACGACGTGTGCAGCCATGGCGTATGAACTATATATTCTTCCATCAATGCATACAACCCAGTATCATCCGCGTGTGTAAACGAGCCAGCTGCATCCAAAGCTCAGCTCAGGACAGCACGGATACAATACACCTACAGTATCGTACACAAAGTCACGACTTGTTTGTAAGAATTGTGGTCAGTGCGACTGTTGCTAGAATATTGCAAATAGTGCATATACGCACGCGCAGTGAACGGTCCGTTCCTGATAACCACGCACAAGTTCGGCTTTGAGACGTTTATATTTTCCAAGGGTACGCGTTATCGAGCCAGCTGCCTACATGCATGTGTTCGTAACGCAGCATGCATTGTCACGCGTGTACGGATAATCACGTGGTGCATGTAGTATGTGTGTTTCACGCTGTGAATCGCTTCGTGTGTGGCCTTGTTTGCCCCGTCGCGCCGGGACACGCGTCGTGATTATCACGGTCTGATTTGACAATCGGATGCCTCTGTTGCTTGGCACATATCGCACAATGCGTGGTGGTAAGCCAGAGTGAATACTATATATATATTTCGCTTTCACAAAATGAATATTTTCAGTCTAACAGGCTCGCGACACAAGATGTGAGAGTTACATACACATACACATAATACTTACGTATAATTCATTCTCGTCCATAATATACGGCATACGCTGTCTTAAGATGTATACACTTGGTTACAATACCCGAGCTTTGATACGCTGCGTGTTTATATTCGCTTGCGTTTTGCTTCGTACGGTGCTGTGTGTGTACGACCATGCCGCGGTCAGCCGTGATCGTAATTTGTATTACGTATCGGATACTGTTGTCGAGGATCCGACAACTTGCAGTGATACGTTCCTCTTGGTGGAACACGTAAATAAGTGGTTTGATATCATTGATTTACACAACATAGTATCTTCTGTTTCAAGTTATTGCCCCTTCGAGGGTGGCGTGCGCGTACGATATACTTATACGCAGTCGTTGCCACTAAGCGTACGCCTTACGACGCACATTTCCGTGTTACGTGATTTGAATTTTGATACATGGTGCGAGGCTTCATTACTGTGTACGAAACGAGGCGAACATGCTGGTGCTAATGCCTGTCCGTGCGCAATGTTATTGCCGTCACTATCTGAACATTCAGGATGTGATAGCGATTTCCACGTGTGTTGTAGTGACGTACATGGAATGTTGCCTGACACATCCATTTCGGAACGTTTGCGCTTCGGTGCGAATTTTCGCGACTCGTCGGATGTATCTTTCCAAGCGGCAGAAACTGCTTTAGGAAATGCACTTACATCATTGCTAAGGTGTGGTTCACGTGCAATGATGGATGCCATGGTACGATGGTCAAATATGATTACACACCAGTTCGTACAAAGGGCACACGCGTTCGTGACGAATGATGTTGTTGGGGACGCTGTGCATAAAGTACTTAAACCTATCGCCAACGATGTTGATATGGGGTTTTTAAATGCTTTGAGCAAGCATATGTCTTTCCTTCTTATCGATAAGGCAACTTCGACAATGGCACTGGTTTGTAATAACTGGTTACTTCGCGAAATTGCGAGTCATGTCCTGAATACCGAAAATTATCAACGTGTATTGAATGTTGATCGCGATACGTTGATTGATCGTATATCTGCAAATACTATGTCAGTATTGTCACCCAATAATTGGGTGCGCAGCGAACGGGCTCTCCCATATTTCTATTGCATCCCAAAGATGCATAAACGTCCCTTTAAGGGTAGACCGATTTGTGCTGCACATAGGTGTGTTTTCACAATACAGCAACGTGTTCTAACTGCACAGTTAAGATTGGTGTTAGACACATTAAGGACATACCACAAAGAGGAGTTTGATAACACAGGCATCAGAAAGTTTTGGCTTGTTGGGAATTCATTGGAGTTTGTACTATCACACCCCCGTAAAATCACACATGTGTTTACAAGCGACGTAGATGCTATGTATTCATCACTCGACCAACACTTCATATTCGATGCGGTGTCCGCTGAAGTCGAGTTTGTATTAACTCATGTGGCATTAGCTACTGGAATTAAAGTGCATATCCACAATATGGACAGTACAAAGGATTCAGCATCATTTATGCGGCATGCACCCAATTTTGCACGTGGTGAGTATACGCTGAGACGTATACAAAGGTTGGTACAATTTGCCCTCGATAACTATTTCTTGACTGTCGGAGATGCTATCTTTAAACAGCTTAAGGGCATCCCTATGGGTGGCGCAGCATCGCCACACCTTGCTAACCTTGCGCTCGTGCACATGGAGAAGTTGTATGTGACGGCGAATCCTGGCACACCGTTCCAACACAACGTGTGGCGGTATGTCGATGATTTTTGCATCGTCAACAGCCCACTTTTTCAGGCTTCGTATCGTGATATATATCCGGTACATACTGGAGTTGTTTTGTCACCTGTGCAAATGAGGGATGACCCAAGTATGGTCACCCATGCACATTTTTTGGACATGTATATACATGTCCCGGTGACTACTCGTGATGTACACATCACGTTATATGACAAACGGGATGAATTCCCTTTTAAAGTCGATAAGTTCCCTCACGTGTTCTCAAACTTTTGTGAACGCCAAACACATAATGTGTTTTTGGGGGAAGTTATACGCATATATAGAATTAACACGCATTTTGCAGGTTTCCTGAGAAATGTTGGTGAATTATATGTGTACTGTGTACAAGCCAAAGGCTTTTCACCCGATCGAATGTATATGCTAGTATGGAAATTTATACAGCGTATCGAGGGCAGGAACCGATATGGTCCCATCCCCAGGGTGGTTATGTTCATGGCAATAATATCTGCCCTATATGAAGCAACGTTTGGCGTTGTGGTGTAAAATTGCAGGGTGGATACGATGACTAAGTCTGAGGTTCACAATAACAAGCGTTCTCAAGAGAATGGAAAGAATCAACATGATAGACTAAAGTTTGTGAGAAGGGCAACGGCGATGGCTGGAGTCCCTACTACTACTAACGTTGGTGGCAGCGGACATTCCAAAGACCGTGGAAAAGCACCTGAAACAGATAACACACGTCAACAATGGATTAATATATGTCAGCAACGGCATGAGATTGCTTCTCGGAATTTAAACTGTATATCCACAGGTGCCCACGAGGGGCAGGCGGTATGTTTTCAGTATCATTTGAAACAGAAACTGATTAGTGACCCACACTGCAAGAAGCGCTTAGAACAACATCCACAGTTCAAGCACCTACTGGAGTATGCGATGCAAGGATGTCCATATGCAAACCCGAATACACCTACAAAAGGTTGTAAGGGTTTGGCGGGTGAGGAACGCGCTCACGAGATACACGCATCAGAGATGCCTATGTGCACATTCAAACCATCAAACGGTGGGAAGTGCACCTCTGTGTGGTGCGTATATAAACACACACCTGATGCGCTACCAAATGGTGCGACATCATCACACGCTACTGGCTGTGATAACATCCATGCCCATGCCGAGGCTGCGCAGCAGATTGCTGATTTGCAACGACGCCTGGATGTGGCTAATTCTGAGATTACGGCGGTGCGGCATAAACTGGCTGCGGCTGAGAAATCAGACATCACGAGCAAAACACGAGCAGAGGTGATTGCGGCGGAGCATGATGCTTACGTCAAAGTTACCAAAGCAGAGTGTTCTAACTTGTATCAGTCCATATTTGGACCGTGTGGTATGTGCTTTTATTTACCTGCACCAACACGAAACGCTGCAGGGGACTTAGAAGTCCCGAGTAATGTTGAACGTTTCATTATGACGTGTGTTGCATATTCCAAATCAGCAGCACCTGCAGATTGGTACATCATCCAACATGGTCTCGATCTTAATTATTTTAAGGAGAGCGCTGATGCGTATGGTGCATACTATCCGGCACAAGTGGATGACATCATTCAAGATACAATACACGGCGGTGTTTCGTTGGTGGACACACCTTCAGAGGTTGAGGAGATGGAGGTGACTGCTCGGGAGCCACACGATGATGGATTGGCATATGCATCACAATCAGGTGCCATTGCCATACACCAACCGGCATTAGTCCCGGTGTCATCGAGTGACAATACTGATGATATGATACTTGCATTATATACCGATGTTACACTTCCATATAATGTGGTCTGTTTTTCAAAAACAAAAGCATTGGAACAGTGCAATCGATTGCGTGTGGGTCAGCTTGATGATGTCTCTCTTCCATATGCACTTCTGCATGTATTTGCGCCACCGCATGAGTTGCAACACGCAACCGTATTGAACATATTTTCTGCTGAATTCCGAAGTATACCTGGACAAGAAATAATTCCGACCATGTGTGACCTGGGTTTTAATCCAACGGAGCATTTCACACATAAGTTCATTCTGGAATTCTACTGCAATATACGAGTGAGTACCACTTGGTTGCGTGATGTGATGAATGATGATTGTCGTTCGATTGCACATACGCGAATGCAGGCCATGGGTGACGCGGCGCTTGGGCATTCAAGCGTCTTATCGGAATATGTGGGAGAAATGTTGTTGCGACAGTCGAGCTTCACATATAATGGCAAAGGAGCCGATGTGTCGACTAGTGGGGCGCAGAAATGCTATTGTGAAAGTGCTCACAAGGCGTGGAGTATCGCCAATGAATGCAGAATAGATACATGTTTTTACTTCGTTAGCAAAATGCTAGAATGTGAACAGTTCAACATCGGCAATTGTTGTAATATTATAGAACAAGTGTACACATTCATCAGGACACGCCCTGAGGTCATAAATGCTTTTGATAAATACATGTCACCAAAGACACACATGAAACCTACTCGCATTCTGAGATACACGCATGCCGGTGATCGGATGAGCTTCAATGCTCTCCATCCGAATTGGAATCACTTTGCGGGCATGTGTGCCCGTGCGGAAACATCCGACAAGTATTCATGGGATGTCGTTGGCGACAGGGCATTCGGAGGGTTGTATTGCCCATCACTATATGCTCACCATGGCAGGGATGCTATTGGTTTCACTATTTTTGACATGGCAGTGCATAAGATTTTGGGTCCGAAGCCTGGTTCACCAGATTCTGCCATGAGTAGTGTATGGGTGCTCGATAGAACGAATACATTCCTGCACTACACGTTATGCAATATGTCTTGGAAGACCCCTGCAAATAATGCGGCCAATAAGAAAACTATGAAAAGAGAGAGTCAACACCTTCGGCTATTGCGCCTTAGGCGGTGGAAGCGTAATAAACGTTTTCAGAGATTTAGGAAGAGACTGAATACTTCCAGTACGATTACCTAATAAAATTCCATCAATAACGAATGGTGTCACTGTAGCATACGGTGGCAGTCCTGATACGTGATGGCACACGACGGTTGAGATGATACATGCATGATATGATTGTAACCCTTGGTCATGAACTGTATGACACGCTACTCTAGGATGGGTACGTGATGGTGTATTGCAACAACGTGTTGCGAAGATACCGGGTTGATTATCTACATGCATTGCATCCGGAAGATCCGAAATCCTGTAATGAAGTCGGTAATTATATATAAGACAAGACAGGAGGCTTAACAACGGCACGTCGTACGAAACGTTTGCAATATTCGATACGACGTGTGCAGCCATGGCGTATGAACTATATATTCTTCCATCAATGCATACAACCCAGTATCATCCGCGTGTGTAAACGAGCCAGCTGCATCCAAAGCTCAGCTCAGGACAGCACGGATACAATACACCTACAGTATCGTACACAAAGTCACGACTTGTTTGTAAGAATTGTGGTCAGTGCGACTGTTGCTAGAATATTGCAAATAGTGCATATACGCACGCGCAGTGAACGGTCCGTTCCTGATAACCACGCACAAGTTCGGCTTTGAGACGTTTATATTTTCCAAGGGTACGCGTTATCGAGCCAGCTGCCTACATGCATGTGTTCGTAACGCAGCATGCATTGTCACGCGTGTACGGATAATCACGTGGTGCATGTAGTATGTGTGTTTCACGCTGTGAATCGCTTCGTGTGTGGCCTTGTTTGCCCCGTCGCGCCGGGACACGCGTCGTGATTATCACGGTCTGATTTGACAATCGGATGCCTCTGTTGCTTGGCACATATCGCACAATGCGTGGTGGTAAGCCAGAGTGAATACTATATATATAGCTATTTCGCGTATCAGCGTCCAATACAGCGCGCTCTGAGCCATGATAATATGGCAAGTTTATGACCCATCCCAATATCACAGATGGTTTCGTTAGCAATACAAAGCACCATAGTTCCTCAAAGAACGTTTAAATCAGTTTAACTATGACATATGGGCAGTTCTGAATATATATATACAACATGTATGTATATGCCACACACAGGCATACACATATGTCCCTATATACGATCGGGCTTCATGGGCGACCTATGTTGTGATGCGATGCCCTAAATATCGAGAATCGTGCAAACCTGAGATTACCATTGCATTTCTCAACATCGAATTCGGTTGGGAATATCGAAGAACATGCATGTAAATGTAATGATTGCATCGGAATTCGAAACTCCGAAATCCCTATTATGGGCCATTTATTCGCAAACCCTAACTGCATATTTGAAATATGTCATGATGACACCATATAGCATGCATGCTAGAGATTAGGCATCAAGTTTGGTCAAACGATATCCAAACTGAAGTTATATTGTGCCAATATCACCCTTGAACGTTATTTGCTTCATAAATGCTATGTGCGCACAAGCCCTATGATTTCGGGCGTTATAGGGCTACTTTGGGCTGCTGTAACAGCCCTAACTCCTGAGAACCAATAAAATTCAAGGTGACCATCGGTTTCCTCAACATCGAAATAGGTTGCAAGCATTGCATTACGAATGTAAATGCAATAATGACATCGGAGTTTAAAACCAAAACCGAAACCTTAACGTGCGCATTCTTGGCATTTCGTGATGATGTGAAACGGTCCGGGGCGAGAACTGTGAGCTGAAAAACCGTCGAATGAGACTATCGCTCACCGACTTCTCAGCTTCCAAATCGCACATAATAATGCGTTATATCTTGGACCGCTGGCGATTAAGAATGTCTCACAACTGGGCACACAGGATCGAACGTTGCCGATAAGAATGCCTAAAATCGCTGATCACTAGAAAATTTCAAGATTACGAAGAAAACAAATCCGCTAACGCTAGGTTCGAAAAAACGAATTCTTACTATCGCGTGCGCCCTGTGATGGCTCTTTTGCCCTGTTTACAACACATAAACGCGCTTGATCTCGAAAAAGTAATCCTTCAAGGGCAACATCATATTCATGTTGTGAGTATGGATGTGGGAACCGTAGTCGGCACAAGCACACATATGTGGATGGCCAGTAATAATTATTGCAGCAGAGTTGGGTAAAACAACGTGTCTAAACGTGATTCCCACCGTATTCCAGGCACTGTCTATTTTGCAGAAGGTTCCCGAGTTGTGCCACGAAGCTGGAATAGTTTGTTGGGAGGTCTGTTTTCTCTTTTGGCGATAGGTAGGCCGGCTCTATTTGTCTCGCTTTCGAGGTGTTCTTTATGCCTGGGCCACCACGAGCGCCATAGAAGTTGGAGTGCAACCTGTAGATGCCTTTCGAGGGAAGTGAGCATAACACATTTCCTTGACCCTTATATTCATACTTGTCGTCCCATAGTTCAGGCGGCGTGAGTGGGAAGAGATATGCGCAAGAGAGATGGAAACAATTATAGCCCATTTCCCAAAATTCTCGTACATAATCCTTGAGCTCACCATGCCAATACTGACTAGTTCCGATTCCATGATATTCAAAAATAAAGTTGTCAACTATTCGTTCCTTCAGCAAGTCTGCCGCACCGTGCTTAAGAATTAAGCCGTCCCAACCCTCAGCGTCCAACTTCATTAGATTTATCTGCGCAAGCCCAAACATCGCAAATACCGCCCTCAGAATGAAACGAAGGTAGTTTAGGGGTGCTCTCACGCTCTTGCGTCCGAAACGCGCCACAGGATGCACTTCGGGACGAGCAGCTCAGCAAAACCTGTGGGTTTCCTTCGCGTAGTTTAAACACACTTGCACTTATTGAAACAAACGGAGAACCTAGGGACAGCATGCGTCGCTTGGCGTCTGGAACAGAGGAGGGGTCAATCGGGACGGCCTACCCGACTTGGTGCAAGATACTTCCTCCATACACTGTCCAAGGTGACGAAATCGATCTCGGTGCCCTGACGTATCAGCACTCGCACTATGAGCACCATGATACGAATACACTGTGCTATGAGTTTGGTTGAGCTTCAGCCAGAAATATCATCGCTGGGCATATCAGCTTGCGAGCTATTCAGCTCACGCAGCGAACACACACGAACAGTATAGTACAGAAAACAGATGAACGACAAAAAACAAGTGTGCGATCTGCCCTGCAGTGTCGGGGGAGTCGAGATGAGTGGGAGAAATAACCTTGCGCTTCCCTCCCTCTAAGTCTGCCGCACTTATTATGCTCGAACTATCTCCCCTGACTTCAAAAGCACCTCGCGTAGAGCTCGTTGCAGCCGCTTGATTCAGCACGGTTATCGATTGCCCGTCGGAAGACATGGCCTTCGCGTTCGCCTCGCACTTCCGCGCCATCTCTTGGCGCATCTCCATGGCCACCACCTTGGCACGGGGGTAGCGCTTAAGTACAAACTGCACTTCCTCGGCAACCTTGCAACCAATATCCAAGTATACGAATTCGTTCTCTGGAAGATAGTCGTCGGACATTAATGGCAACGTATCTTCAACATCGATCCAACCGTTGTTGACCCAT
Source organism: Cymbomonas tetramitiformis (assembly GCA_001247695.2). Classification (NCBI taxonomy): domain Eukaryota; kingdom Viridiplantae; phylum Chlorophyta; class Pyramimonadophyceae; order Pyramimonadales; family Pyramimonadaceae; genus Cymbomonas; species Cymbomonas tetramitiformis. Next base: position 29,145 of record LGRX02033670.1, on the reverse strand, counting down.
CTGCCTCCTGGGCACTTGTTATAGCACCACCTATTCGGGGTGCAATCTGTAGGCCAAGCATACATGTACCCGGATCGTATCGCTGTGAGCTCGTGAGCGCAGTCATAAGCAACTTGATCCATGGGCTTGTCGTTTGCACCTTCTGAGGTAGATGGATCTTGAGCCGCAGATGTATGCGGTTCGTCACTGTGAACAGCAGTTTTCGACACCAACGAATTTTCTGCGGGATATTTAACCTCACGAATCACTCGCCTTCTGACACTCTGTGCATCTTTGTTCTCTGCGCGAGGACCCTGAGGCTGTGCACGCATTGAAGAACCGACATCGACTCTCGAGTGGATTGATCCCAATACCAAGAATGCCAAAAGGATAGAAACCGCCAAAATAATCGAGAGTGCTAAGCAAGCACTCATTCCAATTTGTACCATAAAAATGTGAAGTCTCACGTCGGTGAATCTTAGGAGGAGATCCTCAACACAAAACCACCACCGAAAGGGGTGTCTTTATATATGAAACATAGACTTCAAACTGTAAAACTGGATGTTATGTGTCACAGTGCAGCGAGCGGAGCGAGAGGTGCTGTGTCACATAATTCTGGTTATGTGACAGACCGGACCGAAGGGCCCGGGTCAATGCTAGCTAGTAGCACATCTGCTGAAATTGCGGGACTGCGACTCTAACAAAAAGAGAAACTCCTCAAATCCACGACTCCAATGGTACATGCCATTGACTCCATGGCCGCAATATCTGCTGTAACAAAGGATGGCAGATCCATGAGTGCCCGGGACAAATTACGTGAAGCTAATCGCAGAGATGTGCAGGCTGTTCGCCTACTGTTAGAAGAACTTGGCTTCTACAGTGAAGGAGACCACAGTAAAATCATCCTTAAATGGATCAGGGGTCACAATAATGACAAAGTCCATGACAGAGTGGACCGTACTGCCAAAAGAGCCTCATTTAGAGGGGGTTGTTTAGACATCTCCCGCTACGACCCTGCCGAGGAACTGCCCTTCTCGTTATTCTTTTTTGAGGTCCCTATTTTAGGTGATATCCGCAGTCACATTAGAAGAATTCAACGTCTCTCACACTATCATAACTGGAGAACTCTACAGTCTCAAGGGAAGTACTTGAGGATGCTCAACGAGAATAACACCACCCCCACTAAAGACATTTCCAAAATAACACCCGCTAAAGCTTTCACTGCTTCTAGAAGCAGAGAACTCCCGGGTCTCCAAGCCTCTCCAGCACGTTTATTTAAACTGGGGAAAATCGAAACTGAAAATTGCCCCTACTGTCAACAGAATACAAAATGCACCTTCGAACACATCCAACTTGAATGCTCAGGACATAATAATAGTTTGTATAATCTTAGAACAACCCAGGATGTCAAACTAAGGAAAATCATTGTTGAAGAAATTTCAGAAAAGCCTAAACTCCTAAACCCTGGAAAAGGTACCACATACATCAAAACACAGCCATCAAACCTTTTTCCACTTGCTGACCTAAGACATGAAATGAATGAGGAATTATATTTACACGCTCTCCCGGAAGCTAGCATGTACCGACCATCAAGTTCAAAAAAGAATACCATTGTTGTGACCGCTAAACCCGAAGTGGACCATGACACGGGAACAATTAAATATCCCGAACTCCAATATGTCCAAAAGAAAGAGTTTTGGAAACTTTTGGCCTGGCACCGCCTTTCCAACAAAGCAGTCCCATGCTCACTTGCGGAGTACTCGAATAGGGCACACGATATTCATGAAGCACTCAATGCATGTAAGTTTGAATCGGGAGATCCTAGAAACTGCTACGCAATCAGAAGAAGCCTCTTAGATATTTTGGTGGATGACAGAAACCTGGACAAAAACGGTTGTGGACTTTTCTCTAACCCACTAAATGCCCACTCTAGAATTCACTCGAGAAGATGCATACCCACCGCAAGAATGAAAAAAACCCTCAGGCCCTTCTGCCATCATGGGAAAATTGGCTTTGATGGTCTCGCTTGGGATGCCTACGTGGACCCGATAACAGGCATTGTCATGATCGTTTATGGATATCCCCCTTTCGATGGGAAAGATATGGGTAAATCTTCGGCGGTTATGACTACCTTGGAAATGGGACATAAAGCGGCCAACACTGTCCCTGGATTTTCAGGAACATGGATTCTTCCGCTGTCCCCCAAAAACCAAAAAAGATGGTTCGATAAAGGCTTTAAACCAGGGCTCTATATCGGTTTGGTTTTTTGGTATCGATACTATCCGATATCCGAAAAATGGTATCGATAATCGGCACAATCGATAAATAATCGATTATTTGGGCATTTATATGCAATTTGTTATAAATAAAATATGGAACATCAAAACCTGCACAATCGAAAGTTTGATATTGCAATCCGATAATCGGCGATAAATACGATATATCGATAGTATCGGTTATCGGAAATATCGATATAGAGCCTTGCTTTAAACTTGTTTTCAGATTCCCGCATAACACTATCCCATTTATCCCACATGGCTATTGGACGGGTGATGACCCGTACGTTCTTCCAGGTGGTGGATGCTATAAGGATGACTTTTCGGATGTTGTTATCATAGCTATAGACAGTGCACCAAGTGATACCCAACCAACCTTTGACTGGAGGTCTACACAGAAAAAGATTGCCAGATGGTTCCTTAACGTCCTTCCCAAGTCCAGAGTCACGAAGAAGAGGCTAGAATACACAGGAGTCAGCCCTGATATGTGGAATGAAGTTCTGAACGAAAGCGAAAACGTGCTTCCCTCTTCACTTTGTCCATGGCCCACTCAAGACCCTTCTTATCACCAGAGTGATAATGAGCCCTATTATGGTGGTCACCACGACACCACAATCACCAATGCAAATTCCAAGCCCTTCATAAGCACCGTGAAATGGCCCAAAGCTCTTACACTCATGGGATACTTCCCTCCTCTTTTTGGTACTATGTGCTAGCACAAGATTGCGCGTAGTGGCGTTGCACGAACGCTCAGTGCATGTTGTAATCGTGGGAGATCACACAAAACACTATGCACATCATCCCGCGCATCACGTTCATATTCTCGCCGCAACTCTCCAACTTAGAGATACACCGTCGCCAATTTCCACTATGCTTGGCATACGCGATGACTGTGAACCGATCGCAAGGTCAAACGTTAAAGCGAGTCTTGCTGGATACGACCCGTCCCGCCTTTTCCCACGGACATCTCTATGTGACATTATCTCGTGTGCGTGACCGGCATTCAATCGCCCTTTTCAATAGGAACCAAATTCCATCCAACCTCCAACTCACTGTGGCATATAGCGAACTCCTCAAAGACGACGCTAATCTATCCAACACCACTTCTGTGCTCTCTTTCGCTGATCTTAGTGCGAACCGAACAACGCACAACCATGCGCCGCACCTTCCCGATGAGCCCACCACAACGGACGATGTCACTTCTTTGTTCCTAAATGCTGCGCTGTCAGATTTCACCTTATGCCACTTAGAGCAACCCGATGATCTCTTTGCGCATGACGCGCGGGCTGACTTGTAGTGTACATGGACCTAAATAATGTATGTAGGCACCAATACGCATTCTATAACATGTAATATATTTGATACGTGCTAGTGGACCGTCCATTCCTCTCTCCTTGTGTCGGCTGAAAATAATTCATACCATCAAGCAAATCTTCACGCCTTGTGTATTCATGCGATCTTTCATATCTTGGCAAAGCGTGTTATTTGAAAATACATAACATTATCTAACAATTCCTCACCACTCGCATTATTAATAAACGATTTCTTACGAGCTAGCGCATTTCCACGCTTGATGTTATGCGATTGATTTGACACTATCTACTGTAGTGTTTATCATCTCAATCTCTTAGATATCCAATATTTGCGTTTATTCTAAACATACTTCACACGTACCAATGATTCCCCAAAGTTCATGTTATTGAAAAAATATATAGTGTCATTGCAAACATATATCATAATCTGATTTCACACTATGCCACTCAGAGCAACCCGATGATTTCTTTGCGCATGACGCGCAGACTGACTTCCAATGTGCATGGACTTGAATAATACATGTAGGAACTAATGCGCATTCTATAACATGTAATATATTTGATACGTGGTAGTGGACCGTGGATTCCTCACTTCTTGTGTCGGCTGAAAATAATTCATACCATCAAGCAAGTCCCCACACTTCGTGTATTCATGCGATCTTGCATATCTTCGCGCAATGTGTTACTCAAAAATACAAAACATCATCTAACAATTCTCCACCACTCAAGTTATTGGTAAACAATTTCATATGAGCCAGCGCATTTCCGCGCTTGATGTTATGCGATTGATTTTACACCATCTAATGTTTACCGTCGCAATATTTTAGACTTCCATCGTTTATGTCTATTCTGAACATACTTCACACATACCGACAATTCCCCAAACTTCATGTTATTGAAAAAATATTTAGTGTCATTGCAAACATATATCATAATGTGATTTCACATTATGCCACTTAGAGCGAGCCGATGATCCCTTTTTCGCATGCCGCGCGAACAGATTTTCAGTGTTAATGGACCAACATAATGTATGCAAGCCTTCATCTCCATTCTACACTATGTAATATATGTTCGTTGATAAATGCTAATGGACCAGCAAATCCTCAACTATTGTGTTGAGTGTAAATAATTCATACCATCAAGCAAATCCTCACACCTTGTGTATTCATGCGATCCAGCAATGAATACACTCGATTCATCGATGCATTGAGATATGTACTATTGCGAGATATGTTATTGCTATATATTGAGATATGGAATTGTTGAGATATGTCATTTTGAGATATGTTATTGTTGAAATATGTTACGTATGCATCACACTTATCATTGTTGAGATATGTTATTGTTGGGATATGGTATATGTCATATGCACCACACTTATCATTGTTGAGATATGTTCTTGTTGAGATATTTATTGTCAACATATCTCAACAAGAAGTATGAGATATGTTATAAGTTGAGATATGGGATATGTTCTAAGTTGAAATATGTTGTATGCACCACACAAGTAGTATGTGCACCGGTATGTGCAGAGATTCTAATGGTCAATTTGTTCTCTCACTTTAGCTATTCCAAGTAGTTATGTGTGCGTGAGGATGTTAGTTATGCAAGATGTTTAGGGCGCCACATTCCACATGATCACAATATACTTGCTCACATAGGCCAATCATGGGGTACGGCGGCCCCCCCGAAGGTAGACCAGCTCGGACACACCCGCCCGGCCTTTGTGAGCAAGTGTATTGTGATCATGTTGAATGAGGCGCCGGTGCATGTTTTGCATATGCACGATCGGAAGACAAGAAATGCTCAAATCAAACAACAAGAATTGAGAGCACGTTCATAAGGTACAGCACCCGTGAATATGTATGATAGGCATGATAGGTATGCACGATCGGAAAGGCAAAAGTGAGAGCAAATGAAGCAACCAAAATGTTTATAGCAAACAAACACCGCTTACACCAATTAGAACACAAACATGATTTTTCTTTACTCTATTTGTCCGATTGCTCGGCATGCTCTGCGGCCTTTGCGGCTTTCTTGCGCGCACGTCGATTCTTATCTCTATTGGCGGCACGCTTGCCGCTGTGACACTGCTTAGACCACTAAGTTTGTCGCTTGCCCGACGTAGTAGGTCAGTGACAATCGAACGCACGATCTCAAAAACCATCGTACAATGGTCCACGCATACATCTGCGTTCAAAACCAGCTCTTTGCTCCTCATAAGAAATATCGTGCACATCCCAACAGTTGAATCATTTTCCCCTTCCAATTGAGGAATAGACGTGTATTGTAAGCTCTCACTAAAGGAACGCAAGAACGCAAGAACTTTTTTATTATGTCCCTTGTTTTTTCTAAAACGAGCCAAGATGAAAAGCTGTTCGAGATCGGAGCGTGAATCAGGAACTGAATCCGAACGTGTTTTACGTTTCTTCGTTAGTAATTTGGGCACGAGCCCGTCGAGCGCGTTGATCTCGAGCTTAATGGTAATGTCGTTTAGAAATGAATTAACAGAAGAAAACGCGTCGGCTAATGAAGTTGCTATAGCTTAATGAGAATAAGTACGCGTTGAATTCCAATCGAAAGGGAGCAACTGAAACAAATTTCGAATGAAAACGTCGTCAGTATTCACACGTCAACGTAGAGTTGACACGGTCTAACATCGAGACGCACTAGCTTCAAAATACTTCACCGCTCACTGTAAAATTCAAACCAGACGCACTGTAAAAGTTAAACTGTCACACTTAAACGCTCTGCGACGGCTTTCTAGACCTTTCAAATTCCCCATAGTGATAGTCCGCGAACTCGATTGTCGATCCAAGCATACCATCGCGATCGAATCGCGATCGAATCGAGATTGAAGAGAGAGAAAAAGACGAAGAAATACTCGTGAAGATCTCGAGCACGAAATGGACCGAGGCAGTCAGACAATCGTACGAAAATAAATTATATGAATTGATAAATTAATAAATCAATAAATTCGAATGCTATCGTATTCGCTATCCCTCTCACCCTTCCCCCCACACCGCAGATCCCCATCATACGCAATCTCCAGGCCGACCGCGCGCCGCACACCGCGCACCGCCCCCACCCGCGCATCCGCGACCGCGATCCTAGCGAACCCCCCCGCGCGCACACCACCACACCCGCGCCAACGCCCACCCCCTCCCCCCTCCCCAAGCACCCTAGATCTTCACCTATCAATAAGCCCGACCCACCACACGCACCGTCACCACGCCTAGTGGAGATCCCCTAGATCGACCCGCCTAGTAATAATACAAGTTGGTAGCTAGGTTCCGTTATGTGACACACCTACCCCACGGACCCCCCTAGCTACCCTAGCTACCCAATAATCACACCTGTAAAGCAAGATGCATGTCACGGATAGGGTATCAGAGAGCACCAATAATGAAGAATTATTAGTGCAAATAGTAATGCGGGCATAAGGGACCCGCAAAGCAATATCGGAATGAAATGAACATAAATAATGCCAGTGAGGTGGGCGGGCGGGACGATACCCTTCCCGAAAACAGATCAAGTGTCGGAGCAGAACTCTACGGAGTTCCCTACCTTATACTGCTGGTACAACAGTCTGCATTGACCCGGGCCCTTCGGTCCGGTCTGTCACGTAACCAAAGTTATGTGACACAGCACCTCTCGCTCCGCTCGCTGCACTGTGACACATAACATCCAGTTATGTGACACACCTACCCTACGGCCCCCCTGGCTACCCTAGCTACCCAATAACCACACCTGTAAAGCAAGATGCATGTCACGGAGACAAAACAAAGATCGTACAGCAGGCAATAATACCAATAATAGCCCGCAGGCACACATACTGGCCTCCCAGCACATAGTGCTTCAGGCTACTGCACGTCGGTCTTGGCTAGTGCCACGGCACTGCTCAGCAGTCTAGTATTCAGTTGTTGCTGTCACTGCCACCCTTTCCTCGGTGGACGGCTGGATGTACCTCATGGCCGCTGCCTGAGTCATCCAGTGCCCATGCCGCATGAACTCGGCGAAGGACACCTTCTGGGCCACGACTGTGGCTCCACCAGATCTCATGCTATGGGTCCCAAATACTGCCATGGTCTCTGCCTCCGTCTTACCCGCCGCCTGAGCCACCATCCTGATGCCCTCAAGCATGCAGGCGTGGTAACCTATGTGCCTGCCATTCAGAGGCACCTGAGGGTCCTTGACCGCCTTCCTGCCGTCCCAGCCCTGGAACAGGTTCACTGACCCGGACAGTTGCCCCGCCTCGATAAGCCGCTCTGAGAGATCCACTGGGCAGAAATGCTTCCCTCCACGGGCCACGTACACCACGTCACCCTCACAGTACTGGTTGCTGAGATTCAGTAGTTCAGTACCACGTATGACGTATGACAGTGACAGTGACAGTACAGTGACTTCCTACCTGTACTCAGTAGTTGGACTTCGGTAGCTTAGACTGTGACACACGATATGATTGCCTAGTGACGGCCTCGGAGCTTAGATAGCCTGAGAGTCGTGTATTCATTTCTATCTTTTGATATACCCGATTGCCTCGCTCAAACCCTACGGCGTTCAGCGTTTTCACTGTGTCACTAGGACATTCTAGTAGGCTATAGGCCCACCACTTGCCTAAAGTGGTTTTGATTCAAAGCCACTAAATGGTTGGCTAAAGCTGTAGAGGGGCGAGCGTGGCTGAGTAGGTAGAATGTTGCGGGGCGCCGCGTGTTCGCAACGCAACTGACTGCGTAGATGATGAGGTAAGCGCGACGAGTGGCGGAGGAGAGTATGGAGGAGATGGGTCAGAGAGCGTTGGGGCCCCCGACTGTATGCAGCATCGCGCAGAGTATGGCACCTAGTGGCTCGCGACACGTTAACATGGGCCATGTCAGCGGAATCGACAAGCGCAAGGACCTCGACCCCCCACTCTTACTTTCCGCCCACCCCCGCCGCTCCGCATTTTCCCTCGTGACTCTATGCTTCTTTACCCGTATCATTTAACCTTAATTCGCCACGCTTGCCGCTTGTTCGTGTTTATTGGGCGCATTTCCGGATCTTACGGTTGAGTTGGCCGTTTTTGGACGCTTGGCATTTACGGAGTTTTGACATCCAGACATTTTCCTTTTTTGGGGGGGATATTTTTACTTCGCCAAACCCGGCCGTGTCACCGAGTTTCGTGAGCATCGGAACAAATTTTGAATTTATTTCAGATTTGGCCCCTTCCTTGAAGGGGGCTAAGCCTTATTATTAGGGTTTCATCGCGCCGGTGCTCCACCTACAGCCGCTATGACCACCGTGGATTCTTCGGATGGGTTTACCACGCCGGTCCCGGCTGGGATCGACACGCGGAGAGCTCTTCCGTTCTCCGACGGCCCTGAGTCTCCTATCCCTCCTACGCCTGTGAAGGCTCGCCCACTTGCGGGTGATGACACTGGAGGTGCTGCGGTTCTCAGGGAGTTCATTGAGGACTGCAAAACCATTCTCCGGGAGCCGGGTCACCGCACTGCATCATCCAGCAAGTGCGTGACCAGTGCCGGCCAATGCACATCAAGGCCTCGGAGTGGGTATTTGACATCGACAAAATTAAAGGCCAAGTGCCTCGTGAGGAGGCCTTGGACCGCTTCACGCGAGCGGTAAAAACCCAACTGACCGACTACAATCTCCAGTTCGCTGCGGTATTTCACACTACCGATCTTACAGCACGTGTACTCCCTGAGGCATCTAGGATTCTCTTTCGCATCCTCACCGCGTTGGTGAGAGGATCTTGCCTGCGGCTTATCGAGGAGTCCGCTGCGGTGTCCGAGGAGGATGGACGCCGCGCGTGGCTTGTTATCTGCCGCGCTGTGGCCAGGCGACGCAGGCCGTGGGTCTCCCATGGCTATTTGTTCGAGACCGCACCGGCTATCGAGCTGCTGGAGGGTGTGGACCCTGAGCCCTACATCAAGGGTTTCATGCAGCACCACACCGCTATTCGGTCCGAGCTTAGGCCTGGTATCGAGCCTGACGATGTGTGGGGTGTGGGGTTCGCCCTGGACCTTCTCACCCTTCGTATGTGCCCCACATACTATAAGGACTTGCTGCAGGAGTGGAGTTCTAAGACGGCAGAGGGCAGGGAGAAGCGGACGCTCGGCATCCAGCAATACACGCTGGCTGTGAAGGCATTTCACCAGCAGCGGACAGAGGAGGCGAAGCTGCTTAAAGAGAAGAAGAAGAAGGATGGGGTCTCCGCATTGGCGGCCTCACTCCTCGATGGGGAGTCCCCTTCTGCCGCCCTTATGGCCCGTGCGGATATCCCGCAGGCTCGTATCGTGGGTGGCCGCAGGCGTGACGAGCCCAAACACCCGCCGCAGCCTCGGGATGCTCAGCCGCAGACGTCCGGGCAGGGTGCTCACCGGTCTGGGGGCGACAGGGGTGCAGCTCCCCGCGCCAGACAGGGCCGCGGCGGAAAGAATCGGCAACAGAACATGAAGGGGCACAGGAAGGGCTCGCATCCTTCCCCTCATGCCCCTCCGCAGCGGACTCAGAGGCCCCAGCAGCCTGCGTCCGGTGGTTCACCTACTGCCTTGCGGGTGACCCGTGATGCACAGGGCCGCCACACAGTCCAGTGTTGGGACTGCGGCGGCCCTCACTTCCGCCGTGATTGCCCTGGAGGGGTGCAGAGTGCACACATGGCAGGATTTCACCCCGAGGGCACACCTATTGCGGACATCCTGGCAGAGCTGGATGAGGCTTTCCTCGATCCGGAGGAGGAGGTTTATGAGTCGTGCCTGTACTCTTACTCATTGGAGCTCGGGGAGGCACCGCTTGACCTTCCCGCGGCCCAGGCGGCTGCCGTGGTGCTGCACTCTGCCGTTGTAATGACAGTGGGGAGCCTTGGACTGAGTCAGAGTGGGCTATTTGGGATTCATGAGGCCGCTCGGAGGAGCAGTACTACGACGCTGTCAACCGCTTCAACTCGTACCAAGATCCAGACGATGGGGAGTGCCCCGACGGTGAGGACACGCCTGCTCAGCTCCACCTTGCTGTGCACCGGCCTCAGGACACGGCCATGTCGCTGCAGCACTTCAGTGTTGAGCCGCAGCAGCCGGCTGTGCCGGCGGCCGACGTACAGATCACAACCACCAACGCCGAATTCCCTGGAGCTGTACAGCTGGTGAGCACGGCACCGCTATCCCGGCCCAGGGGTCCGGGTGGCCCGGGCCGCAGGCCCTATGGGGCTGGCCATTTCCTCTACATGAGTTTGCTCTGCATTATTGCATTCTCTGGCACGGCAGATGCGGTGCGGTCTGGTGGTGCCTCCGGTGCTGTGCTAGAGATGCACCCACGGGCTCTGGCACTTTGGCATGCTTTCACCTGGGGTCTGGCTGTATCGGCTTGTCTCCCTGCCGTCGGTGCCAGGACTCCCGTACGCACCTGGAGGCGCCTTGTAAGCCGGCAGTCTCCGGCGGGCAAGTCCCGACCTCCAACCAACAACCCGGCCTCCGGAGGGTGAGCCCCGTGCCTTCCGACACTTCTCACCAGCCTGGGCTGCTATCCTGGTTATCTGTAGCCTGGCCTTATGTACCTCGGCACTATGGTTTGGGTACTCTCTGGGTCTGCGGCAGTCAGTCAGTCAGTCAGTCAATCAGTCCGCTTACCCCGCCAGCAGGGGGGGTCCGTCGGCCGTTCTGCTGGTCAGCTTTTCTCAGCTGATGGACTGGCTACCGGTGATACCGGCTTATGTCTGGTCTCTGGTTACGCTGTTGGTACTTATGCTTCTGTGGAGCTTGGTGTACTGTCTGGTCAGCTTGGGTCAGTTACAGTGCTCTACCCTTTGGTACCCGCTGGTTATACTGGTATTCTGGTTTATGGCAGTGCAGAGTCAGTTCCTTTGTATGTACCCGACGAGGAGTGGGCTGCTTCTGGCTTCAGTTCTCTGGCCAGTGCTGTCCCTGCACCAGTCAGGGTTGACAGGGGCATTGTGTGTGACTCTGGAGCTACATGTGTCATGTGCGGGGACCTGTCGGCCTGCACCGACGTGGACTACTCCCGTACGGTGGCCTTCACTATGGTCACGGCTGGAGCTCACAGGACAGATGCTACTGTGACATTCCATCTGTATGGGGTCTGTATCCAGGACGGAGCCATCGACCACTTCGTTCTCCCAAACTCACACTATAAAGCAGGCTGCCGTACTCTCCTGTCTTCTCGGGTTATGTTATCCCTCGGCTTCGGATCACCTGACCTTGTGTCCCTCACGTACACCCACCTGCCTACTAGCCGTGTCTATCGGATCATTGACTCTGGCACAGACTATATGTGGGCAGAGGTCCCTGAGGGGACCGCCAGTGCACTCACCCAGACTGTCTCACGTGTCCGTATTGGTGAGATATGTGACTGGATGTGGGCCCGCTCAGAGTATGCCAAGTGGGCTTTCCTGAAGGGCTCGCCCGCTGCACTGGCCAAGACCGGGGAACACAACTTTGACATCTCTCTCTTCGGAGATGACCTCCCCCCCGGCGTGGGTAACAGCCAGACCTGCCCAGTCAGGTATTCACTCTCTGATTCCTGCTGGGGCCACCTCTGGGCCGGTGCCTATATACAGTATATGGCAACCCGCCCTTTAACAGGCTCACCTGTGAGCGGATGCTCAAGAAGGCCAACCGAGACTTTGCAACCGACCCCGAGCACACGGTATTCCTCTTTCTGATTCCCCAGTCACACCTCAGTACCTTCAGGCAACACCTTATTCACTGGGAGGTACTACATGTGTATCCGGCTGGCACAGAGGGAATATTCAGCTCAAGGCCCGGTATCGATAGTTCGATAACTCCGATTAATCGATTAATCGGAGTTATCGTCGTCGTTCGATATGTTCAAACGACTTATCGTAAATATCGTTATCGTTCGATAAGTTCGCAAAACTGTCGTTGTCGTTCGACAGGTTCGCAAAATTGTCGTTGTCGCTCGACAGGTTCACAAAACTGTCGTCGTCGCTCGACAGGTTCACCGGAATTGTCGTCGTCACTCGATAGGTTCGACGCGATTTTGTTATTTGATTAATCGACACCTCATGTGAATGGCAGTAATCGATAAGTACGATAACCACTTTGACGGATCAACGTGATCTTGAGCTATCACGATAGGTACCATTCTAAACCACATCGATCCAACCAATTAACAACCGTTATTCATCGATCCCAAGATGATTCCAAAACTTCATATTATTGGTGCAGACTTCGGAATAGCAAAGTAGGGGCGAGCGAGGAATTCGTATAAAAAATATAATCTGTGAGCATTTTAATCCCATTCATCGCTAATCTACGATTCTACGTACTGTACCGACTGTTTCGAAATTCGTTGAGTAAAGATGCCTCGTGGTAAAGGTGCCAAGCGCAGAAAGACCAGTGACGCCGACGTGGTTCTGCTCGCGCAGGGTCAAGGCCCTGTGAAACGAACTCAGAAAAACCCTTACGACCTCACGGGCAGCGACGACACTGTCTTTTCCGTCCGTGAGATAAAAGCGGAAGCAGTAAGGAAAGGTAAACCTGTGTGGCTCATAGGTTGGGAGGGTTTCACTGATAACGAGGACACATGGGAGCCCATCGAGAATCTCGCCGGACACGAACAGGAGATAGCAGCTTTCCGCAAGGACAAGGAAGAGCGATCCCGGGTTGATGCGCAGAATAATAGGGCCAACAAAAAACGGAAGACCCCTTCAGAACAACAAAGTGCTTCATCAGGTGCATCTGGAAGTGCGTGTGTTACACATTTCGCCCGTTGTGCTTCTTCGTTCGTTCGTTCTTCGTTGTGTTTTCTTGCGTTTGAACTTCGCTGTCTTCGGCCCACGTTCTCACTGCATTCCGGTCTTTCGTTGTGTATATAAATTCACAGATGAAGATGCCAGCACACTGGACGAGAACTGGGTGGAGGGCAAGGGGGGGGAACGCAAAGCAGCGTGTTGGGCATTTTACAAAGTTCGCCTGTGTCCTGAGCAGCCCGAGAAGGTCCTCGCGCTGTGCTGCAAAGTATGTGGACCGGATTCTTCGCCTACGTGGAGTGGGAACACTTCCAACCTACGCTCTCATCTTGCGCACATACACAAGGACTTGTATTGCAAGATGGTCGAGGCTGAGTCTGCCGACTCTGCAACTACTGAGGAGACTCGGGGCGTCAACGCCGCCAAAGTTGGGACCATAGAGGCGATGTTGCCACCTATTTCCGACGAAAAACGTGACGAGTTGCATAAGAAGGTGCCTCCCCCCTCCCCTCTCCCCCCCACCTCCTTCCTTCACTCTCTATAGATTTTCTTATGTCGGTATTTTCTCATGACCTCTGCGTGGCAGTGAATATGATTGAAAATTGAAAATGGACGTGCGTCTCTCAAATACTATGGCATTGTGTCGCATATGCTTGAATGTAGGTTGACCACCTGAGTCGAGTGATACGCTTGGTTGGTGGCTCCCCGCCTCTGGCCGTGCTTGGGCGAAGAGCCCTTTTTCATTGACTATGACTGACTATGATTTTATCATAGTCAACATAGCGAAGACATTATGTTGGTATTCGCTCCTAGAATATTTATTTCGGTATTGATGTTTGTTTGTGTATGCAGTTTGCCCTCTGGATCGTTCGGAATAAAAGGCCTCTCAGCATCGGAGAATCTGACCGCGAGCTTCGTGATATCTTCGAGTTCATCTTCCATGGTAGCTATATATGTCCCTCCCACCTACAAGTTGGTCACGCAGTACATTTTGGAGTTGTCTGTTGAGGGGAAGAACAAGGTGAAGTTCTATCTTGCGGCACTTTTGGGGGAGGGTATCATGCCCTCCATCGCTGGTGATTTGTGGTCCGAAGGTGGCATTGCCATCTTCGGAATCCTGGTGTATTGGATCGACAAGGGCATGGTGCTTCACAAGAAGTTGCTTTCCGCGGTACCTTTTAGCGAAGTTCGTCACACGGGCTTGGAAATCGAGCGTTCCACGAAGGAAAGCTTAGCAGACATGGGGGTTGGTGAGTGAGTACACCCTGGATCAGCTTGGCAGTGCTGATAGCGGTGAAACTTCCATCACAGTGGACACTCTACCACATCGGATAGTGCTTCCAACATGATTTCGGGTTGGGGGTGCTTCGACGGACATGAGTGCAACTGTCACCTGCTTGCCCTCTGCGTCCTTGTGTTTTTGACATCGGACGGTGTGAAGGAGGCGTTCACGAAGCTGCGTGGTATGACCACGCACTTCAACCACTCAGTGATCGGCCGAAAGCTACTGCATGATTGCCAAGACAAGTACGGACTTTCACGAACTTCTCCACCTCAAGATAACGCCACACGCAGTGGGTGGAAGGGAGCGCGTAATCAGGCCAAGTGGTTCGTAGAGAATCAGGTGTGCACCCATCACAACTCCGGGATTTTGTGTGCCTTGTATTTTTGTTGTGTGCCTTGTATACATATATATATTTATACTGATGATTGAGACGAATAATTGTATGTCTTGCTAGAAGAGTGTTTTGATAGTGTGCGTGTCTTACATAGGAAGCGGTTCAGCTTTACGATGTGGAGCACCCCAAAAGGGCGGCGACATCGGTGGATAATCCGGACGGAAGTCGTTACCGCGACCATAAGATGGACCTGTATGAATGGGACATAGTCAAAGAGTCCTTGTACATATTGGACCTGACTACCAAGGCAGTGGACCTTTTGCAGACCACTTCTTCGCCAACTTCGGGTTTTGTTTTGCCGGTGGTGGGGGGTTTGATCCACAAGCTCAAGGCCGAGAGCAAAGTGAAGTACAATAAGGTAGTCAGGAAAATCGAGAACATAAGTGTGCAAGAGGCAAGACAAAACCTGCTTGAGGCCATTGAACAAAGGTGCGCACTCCGATAAATTGTCGTTTTTGTAGCTATTCACGCGGTGCATAAACCTGGTGTTGGGCAGAACGGCAGATATCTTTGTGTGATTAAATTTGGTGTTGCAATTGTGATGGGTGCCAGGTTCTTCAAGGATCTCCTAGCTTGCAAGCTGGAAGATTTTGCTGTCTCCACCTTCCTCGATCCGCGGTACAAAAACTTGGAGTTCAAAATGTTGGAGGGCTGGCGGTCGGGCACTTTGACCAGATCTCACATCATTCACTTGGCACGCTCTGCGTACGAGGCTGACTGGATGCCTAAAGAGTCTGACACCCCTCTTGCGGTCCCTTCGCCAGCCCTTGAGCATATTGAGCAGAAGAGCAACCTAGTTAGCTTTTTAGAAGATAGTGATGACGATGAGGACCATCTTGTTTCATCAGCATCCGCCGCGCCTTCCACTGAAGTTGAAGATGAATTCAAGAAGTACTTGAGCCTTCCTGCTTGTGATGGGAACTTAGATACAGTAATCACTCACCTTTAAGAAAACCCGGCGATAAGAAACCAGCCAGCTTTTGGGGAAGTTGTCGAGAAAAGCTGGCTGGTTTTTTTGAGCTATGGAATTCTCGAAAATAAGAAATATGGGTGCTGGCGCCGCAGGCGGAAAATTTTGAAAATGTCGCCTTTTTAAGTGTTTATCATTGGACTTTTAAGAGAATTGCTGGCTGATTGAAAGAAAATACTTGCTAATTCTTACCGATTCCATAGGACGCTGGCGCTGGCGGGGGGGGGTACGCAAGTTGGTGGAATTAGCTGGCTGACCCCAAATCTCCGGTTTTCTTAAAGGTGAGTGATTACTGTATCTTGGAGTGGTGGCGAGGGAACTCCACTGAGCTGCCGGACATGGCGCGCATGGCGAGGCAGTTCCTTGCGGCACCTGCTAGCACTGCAGGCGTGGAGAGAACATTTAGCGCCTGCGGGCAGATGCACTCAGATCTGCGTAAGTCAGTGATGGAAGGGACTCTTCAGCATTCTCTTATGGCATCCATCAACACTAAGTAAGTGATATTATGTATGTGTATGCTTGTTGTGCCTGCCACCTATTTTTGTGTCTGTCAATTGCATTGGCAGTTATTGTGCTCTTGGGTCTTGGCAGTGTGGTATCGAACTATCGATAGCTATCACGATATTTAGGAGGCAAATCTGTTATTCATATCGCTCGATTAGTTCGTTTCGCTTGTCATTATCGATCGAAAGGTTCACAAAACTATCGCCATCGTCCGATAAGTTCACAAAATTGTCGTTGTCGTTCGATAAGTTCACAAAATTGTCGGTGTCGTCCGATAAGTTAGAAAAGTTATCGTTGTCGTTCGATGATAAAACAGAGTTATTCATTGTTATTTGATAAGTTTAAAAAATCGCGATACCGACCCTTGATTCAGCTACCGCCGTGAGCACACCTATGCTGGACGGCCCCTTCAGTCGGCTGGCTCGGAGGGCGGGGGGGACCGTGTCTTTATTGCTGGTACCCCGTTCCCGGTGGCTATCATCTACCGTGATCGGTACACGTCCATGAGGTTCACCCCTGAGAGGTGGTGCCATACCGCATATGCTCATGCTCATGGTCTCAGGCTGGCTCAGGTCATGGACCTTGGTGTTGAGATTGCCCGACCTGGTACCACTGTTACCCGGGAGCAGCTTCTGGCTCACAGGACCTGTGCTGAGGCCTGTGCTGTTTGCTCCCGTATGTGGGCGGTGCAGCCGAGTCCGAAACACCCTCCGGCTGACAGATACAAGGCTCAGAAGCCTGGATCTATGTGGGCGGCTGATGCTACAGGCCCGATCATGCCTATTGGCTATAACCAAAGAAACGGAAACACATCTCGAATACTCTCATTGCATCATTGCTCAAGCGGGCGATAAGCCGGCGAGTCTCGGGCTATAAGCCGGAGTTCCGCGACCACTGGAGACCCAGTGACGCAATACCGCAGTAAGCAGTTAACATTCAACGATTCTTTCCTCCCTTGCCCTTGCCACCATTCTGTGGGCATTGGGGCGAGATATGGTCCGGAGCGCCACAAATAAAACAAGCTCTACCCTGCACTACAGGCAGATTACCGCGACCGCGTCCGCCTACAAACGGCCTGTTGTCAGGGACGCGATTGCGTTTGACATTTCTCTCCTTCTCTAGCTTCGCTGCGCGCTCGGCTATAGCCTTCTTGGCCTTCTTTAATTTCTTCTCTTGCTCCTCTGTAGCCACGATTGGCTCTCCCTCGAACTCTTGGGCCGTAGGCCATCCAAAATTAAACGCAATGTCTATGATTTGGGCCTGTTCTTCAGCCAAGAGCATACCTTCTTCGATTGCTGCTTTCGCCTTTTTGACTTTTGACAATTGCTCCTCAGTGATCGACTCAGGGGCCTCGAGCCCCTCCAGCTGCTGCTTGACGTCAAAGAAAACATCATCTGCCTTGTTTAGATTGTCAAATTGGCGCTTGCACGAAAGATCTTCTGACTTTGATCCTCCTTGCTTCGTGTGGACGAAACCGCCGGCGGTCCAGGCGGCAGGGCGTTGCAACTTCCTTTTCTCTGGCGCTTACGCCCCTACTTACTGAAGGATTGCGGTCGCTGTGCCGCTAGCCAACTTGTTGCGCTGCTCCTGGACCAAAGCTGCCAAGTGAGACTGCAAATTCTTTTCAGCCTCGGAGAAACTCGGAACGATCTCATCAAGTTTTGCTGAATACGCTGCGAACTCTGGCGGCGCCTTGACTCTCGCTATTTTCTCTTCCAATTGCGCGTCGGAAAAATCATCCATACTGAAAAATTTACCAAATATACACACCGAAAATTCCACTGTCGTACTCGTAGTGGGAGATCGGGGACAACACGTGACGAAGATTACCAAGAAGAACGGCGAAGTCGGTCTCGGAGTCAGTAGGGTCGTCGAACGTGTAGCCCTTCTGCGGCTTGAAGCCATGGGAGCGGAGCACCTTCACGAGCTCCTCACCGTAAGTAAAAGCGTAATGCAAGCGCTCGATGTACCGTCGTACTGCTGTGATGCGCGGACCGGGGTGGACTCCCAGACCGAGGCATCGCGATGAAAGTCAGCGGAGGTAGCAGCCAACGAGATGAACGTGGGCTTGCTGATGAGTGCGGACATGCGCACCACCGGATCGGGATCTTGACCCGGCGTCCGAGAACCCCTCTGAGGAGTAGGGGCCGCAGAGCCGCCGGGGAGTGCGGAACCAGCAGGTGTTCCAGATGCAGCCGCGGCACGCGCGGAGCGGAGGGACTCCACCACTGGTCGAGGGCTTCGCCGGCTGGACGCCATCGCTGGAAGCACGTAGTTTGGAATGGCCAAAAATGCGTAAAAGCGGTAGGGCACTTATGTAGCCCAACTCTAGGATGGTTTGCCGATAAAAATTTGTCGCGGCCGCGATCGCTAACGGTGGCCGAAGACGGAATTGGGTGGCTGTCGTGAGGACGAAACAACTGCCTAGACGGCGTTGATGTGAAAGGAGGGCTCGACGCGCTCCAAGGATCAAAAGTACCCAAACCGAACACCCAGATTGGGTTCCCCATGAGTAACTCTGTAACGAAAACGATACCCTTCCCGAAAACGGATCAAGTGTCGGAGCAGAACTCTACGGAGTTCCCTACCTTATCTCTATGACGGTCCAGTATTTTCAGAAAATCGATACTATTTTTTACTCAGTCGCGTAGACCTCTCGCGAGTGCCAGCCACGGGCTGTCATCCCACTATTCTCCCACCCCTCCACCCCTCACCCCTCAGGGGACTTATAGGCATGTCTTGTGGGGTATCCGAGTAGCTCGCACGCCCTTAGCCATCAAGGGAATCACTCGTCTCGACAGTCCACCTTCAGTTCACCCACCCACCACACTGATTACCCCCTCCGGACTTCTATAATAATAATAATAATAATAATAATAATAATGATGATGATGATAATAATAATAAAACATTTACGCTAGCAAAGGGGAAAATTTCCTGAGAGTGCGGTATCCCTGCAAAGCAGGCTAGTGAAAACACCAGGGGCTACTCCCTCTGCTATAGCGCGCCCACAAAGGGGCTCAGCCCACTTTTCAGCAGGGTGACATCTAGAGAAAAAGCTAAGTGCTAGGCAATAAAAAACTCTAGAAGATGGAGAAGCAGCCATGGCCGGGTGAGTGGAGGGGTGGCTGAATCTGAGCGATGGGGAGGGAAGTCGAAGAATTCAGGGGGGTTTTGGAGACGTTGAGGAAGGTGGCCAGGGTGGGGGGGGAGAGGGCGGCCCTTCCCCTTGGGGTTTTGTTGGGAGCCGGGAGTTTTACACTCCCAGCTTCCAACCCATCTTAGATTGCAAGACTTTGAAAATTATTGCAAGAGGGTTTGAAGGAAATCGTTTGACTGTTGTGCGGCTTCTGTTTCTGTCATGGTTTCTTTGCTCGAGATGTCAACTGTATGTGGGTCAGTGTTTAAGGTGGTGGTGGTATTTAACAGAAACACGTCTCGCCTGTTTTTGGTGTGTTGCCTACAGATTCTTGAAAGTTTTTTGAGGAGTGGTTTAATCTTAACACGGGGAACACCTATCGTGTTGAGGACTTGACGAGCCCGACCTTTTTGTTGATAGTGCGCATCAAGTAGCACATGTCGTTCACCGCTAGTGTGAGCTCATGCAAGGGGACGCCGCTCTCCTCTCGGCTGTTTAAGAAATCTGAGCTGTTGAAATCTTCGGCGTAGGCGAAGCTGTCATTTACAGAGTTGTGGCTAATGTATGTCTTCATCGCTCCGCCATCCCTGTTGCGTTGCTCCTGGATCTTTGTGTTACAAAAGTTGATTGCAACGTATGACGTGGCCAATATGGCGCTTTCATCGAAGTCGTCAACGTTCTCACTGAAAACGAAGTGCAACGCGTTTTGTAAAGTGTCACCTAAGCATAAATTGTTGCCACACATGTCGATTAGCAACTTGTTGTTGATACACTAACAGTGAATCTCAAATCAAATTATTATAACACCTCAGAGTCGATAGATGCATTGATTACTTTGATATTCATTGCATGTGGATGTCCAACATGCGTAGGTCAAGAAATCTAAATCATGAAGTACAGTATATACGGATATGTAATGCATCTATAGGCGTTCTTGACGGTTGGAGCATATGCGCAAGAGGATGTGATTGCACATTGATTTATCACAATGCATGAACAAGCACGCATGAGCACGTGTCGATTGCGGTAGATCACAAGCTGCGACGTACCAGTGAAACGTTGCGCGTCTGGAATGACGGAAAGATCCACAAGCGAGGCCCCGGAAACAAGAGTGGGGTCGCCAGCGCCTTCAGTAGGCGGCTCTTTGATGTGCGTATCATCTCCGACCGTGGTGACAACTTCAGCATAGCCACTGTCGTCTGGCCGACGGCGAAGTTCAGTGAGGCGGTGCACTTCCACATGCGGCCACAACGGAGAGCGGCGTGGTGATGCGTCGACGATGTCAGCGCGTCCGCCACCGCGTACGACCGGCACGATTTGGCGGAAATCTCCGCTCAAGATAAGCACCCCGCGAAAGCCAACACGCTCAAGCACTTGCTTGAGGGCCTCTAAATTCCCCGCGCAACAGTGAAGGCGCCTCATCGACCACAATGACGTCAGCGTTACCTAGCAGCTCCATGCGAGAGTCGCCGTCTTGCAGCATGCTTTCGATGATGATCTCCTCATTGACTTTGGTCACGTTCAGTTTGGCTAAAGCGTGCACTGTTTCACCTCGATGATAGAGTTGAGCGGCGAGTGCGGTGGTCGCGGAGGCGAGGCAAACTTTGTCATGGTTCAAACGCAACTCATAGAGCAAATGCGTGATGGTGGTGGTTTTGCCAGTGCCTGCTGGGCCGTCAATGAATATGACCGTAAATGTCGGGGCGAGTGCTGAGGAGCTTTGTGACGGCCTCGGTGCAGAAGTGGAAGCGGTGTTCGTGTCAACGATCTCAAAAAGCACTTTTACCCGATCAACAATTCGTTGTTGCTCACCAAACAACTTATGCGCGGCGAGGTACGCGGTGAGCATTGGTGCTTGCGCTTTTTAGTAAGAGCGCTGTTGCGCGAGCTCCGAGCAATCGATGAGGGCTGGCTCTTCAATATCATAATCCGTGAGTGTTTTGCCGTTGGCTTCGAAGTGCCTCTTCAACTCGACGAGCAACTTTTGGTGTCTTTCATCCTCAACGCCTACAAATTCAATGCACATCGCCTCTCGAATGTAGGCATGCTCTGGTGCATTGAGCAAGCGTTCGGTGGGGTAACCCCCCATGGCAAGCACGACGAACAAGGAGATCAAGCTTGACGGCGTTGTATGCGAAGCGACAGCCTCCGCCATCGCCATCTCAGCTTCGTGTTCGTGCGGCACAAGATGCAGCAGTCGCGCTACGGACTGGAAGGTCTTCTCCGGTGTCAGCTCCAGAATGGGCTTGAGCGGATCGCGAGCAGTGTCCTCGGTCACGAGCGGGATCGGTTTGTTCATGACAAACATGCGAAAGTACCAGAGCTCGCTGCCCACTTTATACACGCGCTGCAAGCGGGCAATGTGCCGATTCGCTGGTTGGCACGGGTAATAATATGTGGTGGTCCCACCGTGAGCGTGCATATCGCGGAACCAAACAGGGCGGACGATGGCGTCCGGCGCAGGTGCATCGCGCATATAAAATTTGGCCTCAGGTTTCGACCGCAGCAGCGCAGTCGGATCCACTTTGCATCGCTTACCGAATACGTCTTCACATTGCGCCTTGACGTCGGCGGGCGCGGTAGTGGTCGTAGCCATGAAAAGCCGCTACCTTGAACTCAGTGGCGGTGAGGGCGTGCACATCGAAATGCTCCCGGGCATAGGCATCCACCTCTGGCGGGCGGAACACGTACTTCTCGAACTCAGAGCTTCCGGGTGCGTCTTCACGCGAATGTGGGGTGATCAAGTACACATCCATCACGTCCACAGCTGGAGAGTTATTGAACTTGTCCATCTCCCAGAGAAGCCAGCAAGCCTCAGCCGCGGACGTATACATGCCTTGTTTCCAGTCCGCGAACTCGTCCACCACCTCAGTGCCATCTGCGTCACGGCGAATCTCGCAGTGTGCGCGGTCGCCTCCTTTGAACAAGTATTTGTACAAATACGCAATCACTGATACCTTGGCTGCAATCTCTACATTTATGTGGGTCTTGTACTTGAACAACATCCATACGTTGTACGCCATCACGAATTCGTCGCCCGCAGTCCAGCCGTTGCGGATCCGAGGGCCCTCGCGTCGCTTCAGCTCGATGAAGCTATTATCCACTTTGCGAGTGTCGCCGCATGGACGCGGGAACACGCTCTTGCAGAAGCCTTGTGATGTCTGCTTGCACCATTTCGCCGGGCGGTAACCATCATAAGGATGTGGGCTGTGCTCCATCGGACCAGACGTGCGGTGACCGTTCCGTGAAGTCGAGGAGTAGCCATCCATGCACGCGCGGTCGCCACAGGCCAATTGCTTCATCTCCATGCACACCTCGCGTGTGGACGGTGAGCGCCGATATTGATGTAGAACTTGGCTTTCGGGCACATCCGCTGCTTGTCGCGGTAGTTGATGGCGCGCATGTGCTTCGAGATGGCGTAGCCACTGGACGGTAGGCGCTCCAACATGCCATGCTCCGCGAGCACGTCGGGAGTCAACTTCTGCGCGCAGGTGAAATTGTCTGCCCATGGTTGTAATGAACCTTCAGGTGCGGCGGTATGGTCCGCGCCGACAGGCATCACGGCAAGGCGAAAGACAATGTGTGCATGCGGGCGGCCGCGCTTCTGGAATTCAATTACGCTCACGACCTGCGTACCATGCACATTTGTTTGCATAAGCAATATATGCTTCGCAACAAGGTGTATTGACACAAATGCAACGAGGTGTATCATAGTGAGTGCATCATCGCAACATGTGCACAAAATAACACATGCTATGTTTATATTGCAAGCACACTATATCGACAGCTGAACTTGGTTTAGACAATCACAATGTTTAAATCAACTACGATTAAACATTATGCGATGTCTAATTAGGCAATTCCAAGAGGCTCAATGTTTTGGTAAACACTACCTGGCATTGTTAAGAGCGGTTTGCTATACAAGGTAGTGGACCCATACATGATTAGCACATGTTTTGAATGTATTTGTGTGCTTAATTGCGATTGCTAACAATGCTATATATTGATGTTGTAAACATGACACTGAGGAAATGTATTTTACTTGATATGGTTCTAGCGTAACGTTCATCGTTGCGCATTTTAATTTGTGTGTGCGCGTACACAAACAGGGGTATGAGTCCAGAGCTGTTTGCTATGCAAATGGGTACATATACATGAATAGCAAAATGTTTAAATAATGCAAGGTTGAAACAAATATACATGATTTCGCATTGATCTATAACATCAACATTATCATGCATGCATTCAATGTTGTGTTATTTTGCAGAGCGTTGTGAATGCGCTTGCACTCATTATGCGGCGTTGGCAAGATGTGAATGAGGATATAGTTGCAAAGAAATAATGATCAGGGAGCTTATCGTAAGATGTCGTACCAAGTATCCAGGAACTGTACTCGGCATATCTGATCGTCTCAAACTGTATGTCCATACACGTCCTGCCGGATTGGTAGAATCCTCCGACACTAATGTCATTGACCATAAGGAACCGCACTTAAGCTCCGTGAGGAACGCGTCTAGCTTCATCTCGAAGACTCGGCTCGTGATAGCCGGGCAGTCATACGCGGTGCATCCGGCAGGCAGCATTTCTAAAAGTTCTTGCCATTTTGGGTTGGTCGTGAAAGTCAAAAAAGTGAGCGGCCGCCCGCAGAAGCGCACTGTCTCCAAGGCGTCTAAAACTTTGCTGGACAGGAACTTCGGTGATGAGGTGAATGATTTTGGAATGCGCACGTGACGACCTTGCTGCGTGCCATCTGCGTCATCTGCAACGTCCTCGTTACGAACCGCCGGGCGTCGATTTAGCGATTGCTGGTTGTTGCGCACGTGCTGTAGCCGCTGTTCGCGGATACGGCTGAAGGAATCCAAGGCGTACTGCTGTGATAACCAGGGCATAGTGTCCAATCGGCTGCATGGGATACGGTCGCCGTTCTCGTTTATGTACCATGGACCCTTCATCACCTCAAGTGAAGCGCGTGAATGCATTTCTTCGAAGTGCAGTGGATTTACCAGAGACGACGAGAACGTAAAATGTTTCAGCCGCTATGATCTCGCGCAAGCTAGAAAGAAGCACTCAGACCTTGACGCCCTAGTAATCTCTGCTAGTAATACTAACTTTCCAGTTTCAGCAGATAGCCCAGAAATTATTTCAGACGCTGAGAGCTCAGAAGACTCAACACGGTTCAGATTCGGATATTGACATCCAGTCCAGAGTTCTCAGAGTTCTCAGTGCAATCATACGACGACGAGCTTTCTGTCTTGCTCGCTCAAGATGAAATTCGGCGTGGGGAAGAGTCATCGCAGTGCGACTCTAACGCTTATTCCAGCTCTACAACTAGCTAGCAACCATGCCATGCGTGGATGGCCCAGCTTCCACGCGTCATTGAATATCAGTTGCTGTGACACCAGAACCTAGAGTCTCTGAACTAATGATTTAAAGATCATTCCGATGTGACATTCACACTGTGGACTGTGCCAATCGTCATTCTGATTCAAAGCTCTTGCATCACCGTATCCCACCGGTTTAACCTTCCCTCAATTTCTGTGTTATCCCACCTGCAATCGTGGCCGGTTCCCCGCCACTTCCTGCGGGGCTTCTATTTTCATCGGGCCAGCAGGTCTGTCGCGCCATCAGAATCGGGCGACCGTGATTAACATCAGGCAATCGGGATGTGCTCAGTATCAACATGAACATGATGCCATCCCTGGCATCGATATACCTCTGCTCCTTATGATTTGGAAACGGACCAAGTTACCTTACCTACCTCTGACCTTTATCGTCTTGGCATGAAGTAAATTACCTTACTACCTTTGACCTTTATAATCTTCACCCAAACCAAATTACCTTACCTTACCTACCTCTGACCTTTATAATCTTCACCCAAACCAAATTACCTTACTTACCTTACTTACCTTAGTCAATCAGCAGCAGCAGCAGCAGCAGCAGCAGCAGCAAAGCTCGAATCCCAACGGGCGACGCAGTCGAATTTTCAATCTCACGATCGCCAGACGCCAACGATGACAGTGCCACTGCAGTCGCGTACATTTATCGCGAGGCCACCCACGCGTTATGGCATGGCATGCTGGGAAGCAAAAGGCAAAGCACTGTCGCGCGCATGATCCTACGGTCAGATAGTGTAATGGCGAAAATGATTTAAACATCGCATGGCCGACGCGATGTTCGGAAATCACATAGATTCGCTTTTACATCGCATAGCAGACGCGAGGATCGAGAAATGTCAAATCATTAATGGAATGGCAGACTCGATGTTCATGTTCGGATCTCTCGAGTGCGCCACGTCGGCAAGATAAATAATCCCATCGACCGTCAGATGCGCCTAGTGGAGATCTTAATTTAAGATCGACCGGGCCTAGTACCTTAGTCAATCAGCAGCAGCACCTTAGTCAGCAGCAGCAGCAGCAGCAGCAGCAGCAGCAGCAGCAGCAGCAAAGCTCGAATCCCAACGGGCGACGCAGTCGAATTTTCCATCGCACGATCACCAGACGCCAACGATGACAGTGCCATTGCAGTCGCGTACATATATCGCGACGCCACCCACGCGTTATGGCATGGCATGCTGGGAAGCAAAAGGCAAAGCACTGTCGCGCGCATGATCCTACGGCCAGATAGTGTAATGGCGAAAATGATTTAAACATCGCATGGCCGACGCGATGTTCGGAAATCACATAGATTCGCTTTTACATCGCATAGCAGACGCGAAGATCGAGAAATGTCAAATCATTAATGGAATGGCAGACTCGATGTTCATGTTCGGATCTCTCGAGTGCGCCACGTCGGCAAGATAAATAATCCCATCGACCGTCAGATGCGCCTAGTGGAGATCTTAATTTAAGATCGACCGGGCCTAGTACTTAGTCAATCAGCAGCAGCAGCAGCAGCAGCAGCAGCAAAGCTCGAATCCCAACGGGCGATACAGTCGAATGTTCCATCTCACGATCGCCAGACGCTAACGATGACAGTGCCACAACAGTCGCGTGTATGTACCACGACGCCACCCACGCGTTATGGCACGGCATGTTGGGAAGCAAAAAGCAAAGCACTGTCGCGCACATGATCCTGCGGTCATATGATGTAATGGCGATATCCATGTTAACATCGCATGGTAATTAACCGTGCTGTCCAAAAAGATCGACGCCTAGTGGAGATCGCATATTTGTGATCGACAGCGCCTAGTACTTACCTTACTTACCTTACTTAATCAGCAGCAAAGCGCGAATCCCAACGGGCGACGCAGACGAACTTCCGATCTCACGGATTCCAGACGCTAACGATGACAGTGCCACCGCAGTCGCGTACATTTACCGCGACGCCACCCGCGCGTTATCGCATGGCATGTTGGGATGCAAAAAGCGAAGCTCTGTCGCGCACATGATCCTACGGTCAGATGGCCTAGTGGAGATCTCTTTCAGAGATCGATCCGCCTAGTATCTTAACCGTATTGCTGTCGTCATCAGGCTCAAGATTATCCTCCTTTCCGACGTACGGATTCGTGATCGTGGATTATGCTAGTTCGCCCTCGCACAGTATGTATATTGATGAAATGTACATGATTACGCGACCACAACAATTATTGGTAGGGTTGCTGCTATCAGTGCAATCATGCACGTCGTCTCAAGTATGAGGCCACGACTACGGCACTGAATACACACAGTGAATACCACTATTCTTCACAGTAAATGGTAAATATACGAAACGATTTCATGAATTACTATAATGTAATCTAGGATATCACCACTGGATCTGCTGGTGACTGTACGTAACTGCACGTTTAATAATGCCATTCCTAGTGCATTTAATCACTATCACGTGCGCTGGTATGTGACACACCCGTGCGATGCGTCTTGCACACATGCTGCATACTTGGCCATGTGCCCTCCACTGTATACTGGTTGCCGCGGCTGCCACGCTGCACGCCGACGTGCCATCTCTTCTTCATCCACTTCCAGGACGAGCTGCCGCGCTTTGTGCTCGATACGTATCATGTCACCATCCCTCACCAGCGCAATGTTGCCACCAGCCGCTGCCTCTGGAACCACATGCGCAATGCAGAGCCCGTGATTTGTCCCAGAGAAGCGGCCGTCGGTGATGAAGGGACAATGTAGCGCCAACCCCAGGGAACCGAGATAAACATGCGGGATCACCACCTCTGGCATGCCTGGGGCACCCCTAGGCCCCAGGTAGCGTGCTACCACAGCCTCGCCCTTCTTTACGAGCCCCTTCTGGAGAGCATCCTTGATTTCCTGCTGGGTGTCAAATACCCGCGCTGGCCCACGCCAGGTGCCGATATCCTTGCCGCTGGTCTTCAGCATGCTTCCTCCAGGCGCGAAGTTGCCCTCGAGGACTGTCAGGTGGCGCCCTGCTGGCGCATACGGCTGTGCCAAGGGGAACACCACGTCCTGATCGGGCGGGAACACTACGTCTGACAGGTTCTCGGCCACCGTGCGGCCTGTCACCGTAAGGGCATCCCCATGCAGCAGGCCGCCGTCGAGCAGCACCTTCATCACCACAGGCAGGCCTCCAATAGCGTCCAGCGCGAGCGCACCATGCGCCCCCTCTGGCTTCAGATTTGTTAGTACAGGTACGCGGTTGCTGATCTCCTGGAAGTCGTCCAATCGCAGCTCGACCTGGACGACCAACATTCAGCACACCACATACAAAACACGATCTCGGGCATTGTGCAGAATTCCCTGAGGTGACACGTGATGACACTTCACAAGATGTCAGCCACACCGCATACAAAACAGCATCCAGATAGAACGCATCAGAAGGCATGCCACAACCCTCGTGGCGCATCAAGGCACTGTAGGCGGGGGTATGTAAGTGTGCATGCAGCACACAGCGTCGCGTGCCACGTGCTGGAGGTCCTCGTGGGGTCCCTGGTTGTCCCACATCGCAATAATGGAAATCTTCCTGTGCATTCGAATAAGAAGAACTCCATTACCGGCGCTCCGAGATGCACTGGACATCATCGGAGATGCGAGGCAGGGGGAGGGGAGCTCTCCCAATATCACGGCGGGCTTCAGCAGAGCGGGACAGAGCAAAGGGTTCCATTTATGCTGCGGGTTCCGACGTGGGTAGAACTGGGGAGCAGACGCAGGGGCCCTGTTGCACCTCAGCCTCGAATGCCACTGCGATGAGATGGATCACAGCATTTGTGGAACCGGCCACGGCCATCAATACGGTGATGGCGTTCTCGAAGGCCTTCCTGGTAAGGATGTCGCGAGTGCGGATCTCCCTCTGCAGCAACTCGAGCACCGCGGCCGCGGCCGCAGCACAATCATCCAGCTTCTGCTGGGTCACCTCGTTGTTGTCGTCCACGGCTCGGTGGAGGCTCTGCCCTGGCAGCGACATCCCCAGCGCCTCCACCACGCAAGCCATCGTATTTGCGGTGGCCATGTTTGCGCACACTCCGGGGCCGGGCGTGCAAATGCACTCCACTTTGTGGTAATCCTGCCAGTCAGCGCACACAAGCTGTGAAATCAGTGCCGAGTCAGCGCACACAAGCTGCGAAATCAGTGCCGCGTCAGCGCACACAAGCTGCGAAAT